>CM040394.1:96089332-96149332 GCA_022702515.1 Ilyophis sp. 1 JC-2022
TTAATGCCTCCACTTCCTCTTCTGTCCAAGACAAACAACTCTCTCATTCTCCTTTTAACTGCGGAATGAGGAAAAAAAAACAACCAGCACTATTGCAGAGACTAAACAAACAGCGGTGCTATAAAAGGTACACACACACACACACACTTGCCACTGCTTGTTATTGTACTGTCTAATTGTATGCTTTATCTACACTGGGCTGTTACCGAAACAATTTAGAAGAAAGTGATGCAGACATGACACATATCTCAGACCTGCACTGGTTCCATATACAGAAAATGTGCCTGCAACATTCCATTACGCCCATCCAGACTGTCAGGGTGTGTGTGTGTGTGTGTGTGTGTGTGTGTGTGTGTGTGTGTGTGTGTGTGTGTGTGTGTGTACGTGTGTGTGTGTGTGTCTATAGGCATGTATGTTCTTGCATATATTCTCGGTGTATGTCAGTTGTGAACATCAGTGTTTGTGGTTATTATTAATGAAGTTATGCCAATCACATCCAGCTCTCTCTGGACTTTGGTCAGTGGCCAGCTGATCAAGGCTGTCTGTTCTTATCAACTGCACCTGAGCTTTACCTGAGTCATCAGCTTCCTGATTCTTCATGAGAGAGAGGGGGAGAGAAAGAGGGGGATATAGAGAAAAAGTGAGAGAAGAAAGATATAACGCCTGTGAAATAGCTTGTTTGGCTTTCCTCCATCCTGATGCAGGCAATGCAATTTGAGAGATGAAGTTTAAAATGTTTGAGTTTAGATTTAATGATGCACAGAAACGTCTTTGTAAATCTATAATTAGATAAGAGCTTCATTCTTCAAGAGGGAGAGAACAAGTGTTATTTTAACTTCTCTATACAAAGGACAAAAAGATGGATATTGGTGGTAATATGCGCCACTTCTCATTATTGTCTATTTATACGGTTAATTACAGTGTGCAGAACTGAGAACAGGATTTCTCTCCTCGTTAAAATGTAGTCTTATGTCTGCCAGCGTTCTTTTTCTACAGTTTCCCCAATTTTCAAAAGTGTTTATTTGGCGTGAAATGACAGCCCCACGTTCAGATGCGTTTGAAAAATAAACGGGCAAAAATAAAAGGAATGAACAGTGGCGCTGGGTTACCGGGGAGTCTGAATTAATGTGCTCATTCCAAAACCGCATGACTACCCTCTGTTAATAACAGCTGCTCACACACAGGACAGGGCAGCTTTGTATGGGTGTGTCTTGTACCTCAGGGAACAGACTGGTGTCGATGAAAAGGCTGGTAGGGCGTCTCTCTCCTCTCTTCCTCGTTCCGTCCTTCTCTCTCAAACTCAGTTTCTCCATCTTCTTGTGAAGGCATCACACTGCACACCTGTAGGAGCATCACATCGCACACCTGTAGGAACATCACATTGCACACCTGTAGGAACATCACATTGTACACCTGTAGGAACATCATACTGCACACCTGTAGGAACATCACACTGCACACCTGTAGGAGCATCACATTGCACACCTGTAGGAAGATCACATTGCACGCCTGTAGGAACATCACATTGCACACCTGTAGGAACATCACATTGCACACCTGTAGGAACATCACACTGCACACCTGGAGGAGCATCACACTGCACACCTGTAGGAACATCACACTGCACACCTGTAGGAACATCCCATTGCACACCTGTAGGAACATCACATTGCACACCTGTAGGAACATCACACTGCACACCTGTAGGAGCATCACACTGCACACCTGTAGGAGCATCACACTGCACACCTGTCAGAGCATTACATTGCACATTGCACACCTGTAGAAACATCACATTGCACACCTGTAGGAGCATCACATTGCACACCTGTAGGAGCAAACCCCCTATTCCTCACAGCACAATAAGTTCTCACAGTGCAGCGGCTAGCACATCGCTCCGTTTGTATTTTTTGTTATATTATTTGTACTTAGTACATATATTTGTACATTCAAAATATTAAAACAAGTTTAATATTTTGTGCACACTACAGAGCATCAAGAGATGACCAAAGGGTGGGGCAATTTTCTTCTTGCACAAAATAACTCCTCAAATAAAATGCTACCATCTATTGATTTGTTTCAAGTGTCTCTGAGCAGTAAAATGTAATCATAAAACAATTCACTGTAAAAAAATAATGCTACCACCTAGTCAGACATTTCAAGCGTCTCCAAAAAGCAAAATGCAGGTATCAACATATGAGTAGGTAAATTGTGTGTCGTAAATTGTGTGTCGTTGCTTCTTGTCACCCGTAAACTCGCTGTCTCTCTTCCCTGCCCAATGGAAAGGTCTTTCCCTTCTAGGAGAGTACTTCTTACCGCCAGACCACATGTACACAGATGGAGTCTTTTGGGAGTTGGTAAAGCCTGTTGGTGTTGACTACACCAGTGCTAGGGCGCTGCCCCTGCGGGGGGGGGGACAAACACGCTATTTTGATAAGATTCATGGAAAGAAATCTGTTGAATTTGATTAGTAACGTCGTGGAGAAACAGAAGGCTTAAAAAGCAAGCGAATAGTTGGGTGTTCCTTTTTGACACGATACCGTTGCACTACAAGAGTGCCTTAACAGGACGAGCCACCCGGATGCCCCTCAAGCTCTTCCGTTCTCTTTCTTTCTTTCTACCTTATTTTTTTAATCCTTTGACAGGTTTATAAGCTTCAGTTCAGCTACATGAGCTATAAAAAAGGAGGACAGGACTGGTTCTGACTTCTTAATGACTGAGGCCATTATGTCTGTCTGTGTGTGTGTCTGTTTGTCTATCCGTGTGCTTTCTCTGACTCTCCTGTACGTGCACCACAAGAACCCTCCAGCTCTGCGCTGAGAATGTGGTACTAACACTGTGGGAAGTTGTGCTGAATAAAAACCGTAAGCACAGCCAAGTTAAGCTCGCTCAGTGCATTGCAGCAGCCAGGAGGCCAAATCTGCTATCTGATTTGAGGAGTTCCGACAGACCTGGCCTGTGCAATATCTGTGGTTACCAGGTTACCAAACACACACACACAATGGCAGGGCATAACTCAGGGAATAGCTTGGTGTAGAAGAACAGGCAGAAGGGATACCGCTCTGTACCCCCCCCCCCCTTTGTTTGTCTCTCTCTCTCTCTCTCTCTCTCTCTCTCTCTCTGTGTCTCATAGACCTTAAAAGGCCAGCCCAGGGTGTGATGGATGGCGGAGAGCTCCAGTGCCACGGGCACCCTGCCAGTCCCCCCCCTCCCCCCTCCGCCGCCGTCGCCGCCGCCCTAGTCACGATAACCTGGGGGCCACAGAACCGTCTGGAACCTTTCCCCACTCTCTCCCTTCCCACCCGCCACAGCTCCGCAGCTCAGAGAGGTCTTTTCCTGATGGAAAACGTCGCACGTCTCCCACCGCAACTTTTTCCCCCACAACCGTCTTGACAACAGAGACCTCCCTTTAGCAACCGCAGCCACCCCCACCCCCCACCACTTTCTGCCTCAATCACCTCAATCACTGGCCGGCACAGGCACTGTCCCATTATACATCTCCAAATATTTAGCCTATATGACAGTCACAGGCACCATTGGGCCAACAGTGATTTCGCTAATGGGCCCGGGAGTGGTGTGTGGCCTCTCGTCCCGCAGGGGTAGCGTAAACCCTACTCTAATGCCTTCCCGTGCGCTCACAGTCTTTCACTCCAAAAAAAAGTTCTGAATGTCTTCCATTCTCTCAGACTCTCAGGGCCACTCATGTCTCTGGGAATTGACTGGTGTGGATGAGAAGGCTGGCAGGGCAGCTCTCTCCCAATGTCTTCTCCCTCTCATTCTTTCTCTCCCTCCTGCAGTCTCTGACTCAGTTCCTCCCTCTTTCCTTCTGCAAACGCATCACATGTGAACATTTAGTGCACCTGAGAGAACAAGCTCAATAGCTCCCTAGGCCTGGCTGTGAACAGAAAGCACAGAAGATGATGTATGGCACCTGGCCTTCAGGCTTCAGGTAAAGGTGCAGCATTCCATCCACTAACTTCCATTTAGACTTGAGTGCGAGATAGACGAGAGAAAAAACCTCATAAGCAACTGCTGGAGTCACAGCTGTGTGTATGTACCCATGAATTATGAGGAAAAGGACCTCATAAGCCACTGCTGGAGTCACAGCTGTGTGTATGTACCCGTGAACATAAAATATAGCAGCAAACCATAGTCCCCTTGAACTGCATCCACCTGAGTGTGTTGTAAGAAGGGAATGGGCACTTACCCTAAGTGCAGGCTGGGCCCTATAATCACTGGGTCCATCCTCAGCTGTGTCATTAGCTGAGTATCACTGGGAGTCCACAGTGGTTGGGCGCATTTGGTCCTCATTCAACCACGGTCAGGGTGAGTTTCAAGCCAGCGATGGTCTCTCGGGGTACCTCATACCCAACGCCAGATGCCCACAGACCACCAGCTGTCAGAAAAAACATCTCCCCCTCTGATCAGTCCCTGGGCTGTGCGACTTGGCCTGTAGGGTGTAAAATATCACTGGTTTGGAGGAGAGTACCTCAAAGGAGCGTCCGTTCTTCACCCGCAGTACTCCTCACGTTCCACATAAAGAAGAAAAGGAGGTGTTGGGAGTTAGACGGACCAGCATGGGTCACGTCAACCAGTTTCTAGCCCGCAGGGACAGTGTTTTTGATATTTACTGGGTGGTCATTCCACATGACAGACAGAAAACGGGGAGTTTTAGTTGCTACAGTTGTTACTGTCTTCTTCCTTCGACCTCTCTTGACCTTAGGGGGTTTTGAGCGTTTTGGGACGTTCTCGTGCGCCGCTCGCATACCGCTAAACAACTTCACAAGCGCGCTAAGTGTGTGCGGTGTGTGGTCTAGCGCGCAATTCGCTGCAGTGGTCGCACTTAGCAACGGATTATTTTGATTTAAAAAATAAATAAATAAAAAATACTGTGTTACATTGAATCTCACCGATTTATCTGCACACAGCGGCCCGTTCTTCATTAGATGTGAAGTGATTTAGGGTGGAAGGGGGCGGGGCTCGGGTCGGCAGTACGGGCCGGAGTTCTGCGGGTCTTTAAGCTTCCCCGAATCTGTCAAACAGGAATTTTAATTTGGAACTGGACTCAGGGGTGTGTCGAAGGGGGTGTGAGAAAGAGCAGGTGCACCAACCGACCCCCCCCCCCCCCAAGATGAGAGCCACTCCCCAGCGTTATACATCTGCCAAATATTTCTGGGAAAATTCTTCCACATCATTTTGAGGAGAGAGGGGGGAAAAAAGAAGAGACAAACCCAAATTCTGGAAGCGGCTCTTTCTCAGGGGGATGAATTGGGATGTTGGGGGGGGGGTTAGTGGGTGGCATTCCGCCGTCCTCAGATTCACCGAGCGCCCGCAGGCTGGGGCTCGCTCACTGAGATATCTGAGCGCGCTCTGTGAGACTCGACACTCACAACCTTCACCTGACAGACAGATGAAGGGATGGAGGGAGGAGGGATGGAGGAAGAGAGAGAGAGGAAGGGGAGCAGAAGGAGGAATTTGGGTGACACCGAGGCACCACCTCTCAGCAGCTTTGGAAATCCCCCTTTAAATCTGTAGCCCACCCCCCTCCTCAGGGCTAATATTCTGCTGTTAACACCCCCTCCCACCCCCACCATTTCTCCTTTTAGGGTGTACCATCTTTCCCCTTTCACCCTGAAAACTGAAGACACAAAAACACACACACACACACAAATACACACACAAACACGTACACAAATACACACGCACAAACACACGCACACACACACACACACAAACACAAATGCACACATACACACGCATACACACACAAACACGTACACAAATACACACACACAAACAAACACACACACACACACAAACACACAGATAATGGGGGGGCTCTGATTCTTGTTGTCATGTTTCAAGTGAACCACTTACAGGAAGTAATATAGTCAAAGAGTTTAGGGAAGGCAGGGAAACAGAAGCATCCATGGTATTTGCGGGGGGATGGCTAATATGATTATATTATTTTGATTCTACCGTTATAGTCTGGTTACAATTTCTCTTTATCGGTACGGTAACAGCATCCTCACATGGCCATTTATCATGAATCATCACAATTCTCAATATCACCATTATTAAATCCCAAAAGAAAGAGGGATGGGGGAATTTTAAAAAAATTATAATAATAGCAGCAGTAAGTCTTGTGCTGTTGGTGGCAAACTGCCCCCCCCCCCCCCCAAATCTCTGGGGGTCTGGCTGCGCAGAATAGCGCCTGTGCATGCATGTTTATATCCTCCAGCGATGCTAATCCGCTAATGGCAGGGAGAGTTCCTGGATAAGGCCGGGGAACTGTGAAATGCAGCCTACGGCTGGAAGGAAGACAAAAGAATGTAAACAGTTTTGTCCCTGGGGGGCGGGGTGGGGGGGGGGGGGGGTGGGTGGAGGACAGATCGGGAGCTTGTGGTGCTTTTTTTTGTCAAAAAAGGTGTCGGAAAAAAAAACGCACCAGAAAATAAATAATAATGTGTGAATAGATTTTCATGTTATGGTATTTATGTTATTTTCCCCTCCTTGTGCAAACTGCACAGGGCAGCATAGCTGTTTATTAGTGGTGGTCTTTGATCTGATTGATTGGTGGAGTGGGGAAGTGGATAATTTTAGGGTTAGGGTGGGGGTCGCAGTTGACCCCCCCACTCCTCATGTGCGGGACTGTGTCAGGTGAACCCCAGTCTGTCAACGGATTGACAGTTGTGAATTTAACCGGGGGGGGGGTGGCTGTTGTCTGCTCATCCAGTTGGGAGTTTTGCACAAGAGTGGAAGTGGGGAGAGGTGGTGTAGAGGGGGGGAGGGGTGTCGATCTGGAAGTGTAATTTAATATCTTAATTAACCCCCCCGAAGGCACGAAGGGAAGAGGTGAAGCGCGGGCTGACGGACGGGTGCTGTTCGCGACTCCAGCCCTGCCGTGGGTGAGCTTGGCTCTCGCCTCCCGCCGACAATGAAAAGAGTCCCTGTTGTATGGCAGCAGCCTGACTGTGACTGACGGGTTCATTAGAGGAGAGATAAAACAGCCAAACCACCAGAGAGGAGAGGAGAGATAAAGAGAGGAGGAGAGGAGGAGAGAGGAGGAGAGAGGCAGCAGCCTGCCTGTGACTGACGGGTTCATTAGAGCTCTCCACAGCCAAACCACCAGAGAGGAGAGGAGAGATAAAGAGAGGAAGAGAGGAGGAGAGAAAGAGAGAGGAGGAAAAAGGAGGAGAGAAAAAAAGAGCGGAGGAGAGGAGAGAAAAAGCAAAAAATGAAGAAAGGGAAAAGAGAGGAGGAGAGGGGGAGAGCACAGGGCAAGGAGGTGGGAAGGGAAAGAGGGAAGAGAAAGGAGAGGAAAGAAGGGAGACTAAAGGAGGAGAGCGCAGAGCACGGGAGAGAAACATAAACAGGGAAGAGAACAGAAACAGGGGAGAGAAACAGAAACAGAAACAGGGGGAGGGGACAAGCGGAGACGGTGATGGAGGAGAAGAGTAAGGGAGCGAAGGAGGAGAGGAGAAAACGACCTCACTCGCACTCTATTTTTGGCATCCCATTGGCCGAGAGAAGCGCAGCGGTATTGACGGGAGAGGAGGGCGCTCGGACCACGCGGCCCACAGCACACGGAGGCATTCATGAACCCATGTGAGGAGCCCTTTCATTTCCTGACCTTTCTCACTCCCTCCTTCCCTCTCCCCGTCCGTCCCGCCCATCGTTAATATTAGAACAGAAATAACAGGCCGGACATCATTTATAAAGCCAAAACATGTCAATGTAAGTTTATGGAACTTTACTGTACGGCAGGAAGCACAAACGACAAAGAGTTGACTGAGTCGCCTGGCTCAGGGAGAAAACCCCAGTCTCCTTTTTTTGTCTTTAATTAACTTTGTAGTTTAAAAAAAAATTATATTATACATATGTATATATTTATATTTAACACACTTTCCATTCTGCAGTGCAATGTTTTTGGAAAAATTGGAAGGGGCAAAGTCATTTCATGGAGCCTAGGGAGCCGTCAGGGACTCTAGAGGATTCCTTGGGCTTTCCCAAACCTGTCAATCTCCTGCTGGCCACGCCTCCTTATGTAGCTGGCACAGACTCTTGGGCAGGACCTCACCCTTAGTCATAATGCTGAGTGCGTCTATCTATGACCGTTAGGCTCTTATGCGAGTGTGTGCTGTTTTGTGTGTGTGTGTGTGTGTGTGTGTGTGAGTGTGAGTGTGCATGTTTGTGTGTGTCAACGAGTACAGTTAGAATGCATTTTTGTACAGTGTGTGTGATGGAACGTGTGTGTGTGCCTGTGAGTTTATGTGTCCGTTTGTGTAAGTGCGTGCATACGTGTGTGTGTGTGTGTGTGTGTGTCAGAGAGTTCAGCTAGAATGTGTGTGTGTGTGTGTGTTTGTGTGTGAGAATCCAAGAGAGCGGTGTGGATGTCAGAATGTCTGAACGGTTGCTACTGTCATGCGCGAGTCACCATGGCGCCGCAGTTATGACTGGGGGCTGCTGTGTCAAATCAAGAGGTCAAACTCGGTCGCGTCTCATGTTGGGCTCTTCCCCACATGATATAGGGTCTTCCCTACATGCGTTTCTCATCTCCGCCTGCTCTTCCACATACGTGGCCAGTCATTCGGATCCTCCCTGGATGGTCAGAGGCAGCGCGTGCATTCGAGACGGTCTCTTGCTGAGTTTGTTACAGTAAATGTATTAGATTTTTTTTTTTAGCTGATGCACAGAAGGCGTCAAAGGTTCAAGTTAGTCAGTCAGACATTTTCTCATCCCTTAGCAATGCTGAATGCCATAGAAATGTGGAACCGTAGTCTTGTAAAACAGTAAGAATACTCTCAGTTAAGGATTGACTATGGACAGACAGCACATTTAAAAAATTTATATATATAAACACAAACCAATTTTTGATTGCTTAAATAACACCAAAATTACTAAATTCTGGTTCAACACACTCTTACCCCTAACTTGCAACAGTATCCCAGCAGTTATGTTCAATTGGGTAATACAATCAAATATATGGAGGAGCTTATATTGTCCTACAGGTGGCGCTAGACACCCAGCGCATGAAGAGCTTCGTACACAGGGCTGCTTCAAAGCAAACACCTGCCCTGGACAGGCAAACTCCCACAGATTACAGGTCTCTCAGAGGCCGTCGGAGGCTGGGGAGAAAGTGACTTTGCGTTTGTCGGAGAAAGAGGGAAGAGGGAAGACAGAAAAAGTGCATCTTCGCTGGATTCCCCGGCAATGCGTCACCTTCCCCATGGCCCAAAGGGCAGGCAGAAACAGGAAGTGTGTCAGTGCATGATCCCCCTTTGTGTGTGTGTGTGCATACGTGTTTGCATCCTCATTCACTCTCATTACAGTGTCTAAGAGGGCGGCTGACTCACTGCGAGGAAAAAAAAACACTTGTTCTATTCCCGTCCCCGGTCGCCACGGCGGCAGACCGCCGTGTCCCACATATTTACACAATACACACCTAGGGCGCATAGTTTCACAAGAACAGGAAGTAAAAGGGACCCGGGCCTTAAAAACGTACGTATGAATAAAACATCCCTTTAACTGTAAGAGAGGGGACTCTAACGCGTGGAGTCTATAGACAGTACCGTGGAGGTTTACGGGATTCAGTTCAGCAGGTTCATCTGCAGGCTAAACAGTGACGCTTTAGTAAGAGGGCTCACCCGAGTGGGTATCACGCCTAACTGCACTGCAAAAAACTCAATCTTAACAAGCATTTTAATCTTACATTTAGATTTTATAATCTTATTTCTGTAACTTTTTTGCTAAATAAGACAAACTATCTCCCAGTAGAGATAGTTTTACTAATTTCAAGATTTGCCAGTGGGGTAAGATAATTTCACTTTAAAACAAGCTAATATTTTCCACTTTTGAAAAAATAAAAATAAAAAAATAAATTTAAAAAAAGTTCTCAAAAACATTTCTCATTACAAGACTAAGTTGCAGCGTGAACTTCCACGGAGAACTAATCTGTTATTCTTGCTTAGTGTGCAATACCATTGGGTCATGAACTTCTGCAGAAACTGTGTAAAACCGAGGTCTGGGACCTTCTAGAAACTGGGAAAGAGAAGCTTCCCTTCCTCGTCTCTCCGGAAAGTCCGGAGAGGTGGGGAGAGGAGTGGAAAAAGAAAGATGCCTTTTCCCATTCATTCTTATGTACTGTAAAAGGTTAGGTCATCCAGAAACTTCTACAGAAACTGGGCAGAGACCAGAGACAGACAAAGAGAAAAACAGAGAGAGAAGGGGGAGGGAAAGAGAGAAAGAAAACAATTGATAGAGTTATATTTTTTACAGAAGGGAGATGCTAGTCTTTGTGCAGAGTGGAAAACTAAACATGACCGGTGGAGGAGAGGGGAAGGAGTGAACACGCCGTGGGGGAGCGTAGCAAACCGGCCGCTCCCGGGCCCAGGGGTGCGTCGAAGACAGAACACAGCCTTCAGACAGGAGCAGTCAGCCTTCACCACACACACACACACACACACACACACACACACATACATACACACACACACTCCTCGCAGACGGACACCACTGCCGCCGCCCGCCCCCGGATAAATATCAATATTTAATGTACCGATGCCGGTTTCTCCACAGCCGGTACTTGGGAGGGAATATTACGGCCCAGCTGATCTGACCACAGGCGCAGGTGCAGCTATCTTTAAACCCAAGAGGAAAAAAGGGCGACGCCTCGCTCCCCGACGACCCGTACGCCACACCAAAGCGCTGACCTTTCGGTGAGTCAGGCGAGCCGTTAGCGGGAGGCTTTTCCGAAAAGGCAAATGTTCTGCCCGTGGACTTTCTCACCTAAAAACCGACAATCGCTGTCAATAAAAAAATATATACATTTCCATCACATTGACTTTGGATGTGGTTAGTAGACTTACACATGATGCAGGTCATAGACTTGCAGAATTTAAAATAGGTCACAAGGTAACCTTTTACAAACGAGTCATCAGTGTTGAGCCAAAGACCAGGAAATTTGATTTATAAACTATTTTTCTGAATATTTGATTCAGACATCTTTTGAAGGGTGTTGATGTGAAGAAGATGTTAATAATACATAAAAAAGAAGAGTCATCCCATTTCAAAATGTAGTTTTTCCACAAAAGAGTTTTGGAGGAATGACCGACTCTCTCCCAGCTTATGGGCCTTGCAGGTTAGGCTCGGCAGCAGGAAAGTCCCAGGCTGTGGGAGGAAGCAGGCCGTCTGGGTCTGAAGACTAGGCCTCAGAAGGAGAGTAGGGGACAGGTGAGTGTGACACACCTGTGTAATAAACGCTGTCTGCCAGGTGATTCCTCATGAGCCCTACCTAGCTGACCAACATTCCTACCGCCACACCTATGCGCCATTACCCATGAACACATGGCCCGGGGGGGTGAGGGCCTGGGGGTGAGCACTTTTCCATTTATATATTTTCTTTTTCCTAATTTTTTTAATTTCTTGGGGGGAGGGAGGGGGGGTTTACACTCGTTCTTAAATTGAGAGTGGATAGAAAAAAAGTTGATTATTAATGATCAGAAAACAAGACTAAAAAAATAAGTAACAACTTGCCAAGATCTTAATATGCTGGTGGATCAACTTAAGAGGAGAAGCAAGATGTGAGATTGTGGAAGGGCTGGGGGCACGAGCACCATATGATCCCCAAATCCATCAAACTGAAAAATCAACTATACCTTACCTGTGTCTCCCTACCCTTATGCATAGTACCCTGTTTTTTGGGGGGGGTTGGAGGGGTAAGGGGGTCTGCGCTATATACACAGAAACAAATCGCAGCCAATCACCACACACGGGCATCAGAAAGACAATGTTGGACGGCTCTCCCGGGAGGAACACGCACACAGAATATCAAGGTTCTTCTTGCCGTCTCTTACATGAGACCTCAAAAGATTTCCCCCGTTTCTACCCCCACCCCCCTGCTCTCTTTAAAGTAGAAAGTTAAGGAGGTTGAAGAGTTTCTTTGTGAACGTCAGCACACCTGTAAGGGCTAAGCCATAATGGTGTGCTGCAGGGGCTGTTTGTACATGCCCTTCCTGACCCCCTCTCGCCATTAAGAGTACTGTCCTGACAAGGTCTACAGTACAAACACCACCCTCCTCCTCATTCCCTCCATGCCCTCCCCCCCGCCCCCCGCCCCCCTGTCCAAACAGCTTCAGTCAACGGACAGATTCCTCGTAATTGTTCTTTTGTCCGCAAGGCTATCCGTCAGGCTAAAGTTTTCGGTGCCATTGCGACCACATATTTTTTACTTTGCCTCTGTGTCGGTTCTGAAGCTGTGCCCGTCTGTCCCGAGCTGCGTCTGTCTGTCCCGAGCTGCGTCTGTCTGTCCCGAGCTGCGTCTGTCTGTCCCGAGCCGCGTCAAGTCTGTCCGGAATGGTGTCAGTCTATCTTGAGCTGCGTTAGTCCTGAATGGTGTCAGTCTGTCATGAGCTGCATCAGTCCTGATTGGTGTCTGTCTGTCCCGAGCTGCGTCAGTCTGTCCCAAATGGTGTCAGTCTGCCTTGAGCTGCGGCAGTCTGTCCCGAGCTGCGGCAGTGTGCATAAACACCACACAGGGCAAATTTTCAGGGACAGCCCCCTAAATATACCCGCCCGATCAAAGGGCCCGTCTCTCAAAGTCTATAACGGGCTTGAGAGAACTAGAGAACAAGAGTGTGAGCGAGTGAGTAAAAGAGGATGCGTTTGAATGAGGGAGCAGGTAAATGAGAGATAGAGTGAGAGATTGAGGAGGTGTGTACGGGTAATTGCACGGACAAGTGAGAGTGCGATTAAGCTTGCAAATGAGCGAGCGAGAGATCGCAGTGAGCAAGTTGCAAACTTCGCATTCCAATACAAAGACATTTTTCAACCGAGATCCTGCATGTTTTCAATAAGGCTGCAGGGAACCCCATGTTGTGCACGTGAACCCCAGCGCTAACGGACTATTTTAGATTTCAAGCTCGGAGGGCCTACTTGGTGCAAGAACTGCGTTCTTTCAAAAGCTCCAGAACGCCACGCGCACTTCCCTCTCCCTCTCAATAGTTTATCATTTTTTCCCCCTTTTTCTGTATCTTTCTCTCTCCAACTGCATGACCACTTCATTGTAGAAGAGAGAAAAGAGGAAAGTAAAAAAAAAAAAAATACAAAAAAAAACCTTGCCTCAAGCTCGTCGTGTCGACGCACGTTTGCACAAGAGGAGTGTAAAAATAGGCCTTGAATAGCAGAGTAAATCCTCTCAGGATCAGGGCGCTTCTCTCTCCTTCTCTGCGCCGTGCTGCACTGCAGCGGCCAGCGTCTCGTGTGACTGAAACAAAAAAGCAGCGTTTCTGCTCGTGTCAGAAAAACAGAGGTGCACTTTCGCTTAATCCGGGGGCGGATTCATTTGGGGGTGCCGTCGGGCGCACCTGTCTTGCCTCGGCCTTTCGGACTTTGGTCTTCATTCAGAAAGAGAGAGAGAAAGAGAGGTACAGAGAGAGCGAGAGGGATAGGGAGACTGTGCGTATGAGAGTGAGAAGAGAAAGAGAGGTACAGAGAGAGTGAGAGGGATAGAGAGACGACTGTGCGTATGAGAGTGAGAAGAGAAAGAAATAGAGTAAGAGAGAGAAATAGAAAAAGAGAAAGAGACAGAGACAGAGACAGAGGGGAAGAAAACCATTGATATAGACTTCTGGCTGGCCATTACTGTCAGTCATCTTGACAGGAAATTTAGACAAAAATAATGATCCTCCAAATAAAGACCATGAAAGAGGAGGAGAAAAAAAAAAAGCAAAATATAAACCCTGGGAAATACCTGCGTGTCTCTCCGTATGAACTCTCCGTGCATGTTTGGGGAGTTTCCCCATCACCCCCCACCGCCAGCTATGGCACCTATAAGGCCCTGTATTGCCTGCTAAAAGACAAAAAATATTTATTAAAACAAATATTTAAAAAAATAAATAGATGAGCTGAGATGTGCTTTTAAAGCCTTGTGATAGAGCTGCAGGGGTTTGTCTGAGCAGCTGCAATGGTATCCGGAGGAGATAAAGCCCAGGGCAGGTGGCAATGTGAAGCGGATCACTATAGAACCCACCCCTGCTTTTCTCCTCTTTCCCTGTTCCCATCCCGTCAGATATAATGCACGCCATCAGGCGTCGCTCAGTGGCTCTTATGGACTGGGCCTGAAGCCTCAGCAACACTGCTAGCATTAGCACTAGAGAAATGGCTACGCTGGGAACAGGGGAAGCTGCCAGCTCTCCAGAGCACAAGTAGGAATACCCAGCATGCCTTGGGGCACGGGCACTGCAGAAGCCAGGAAAGACTGCTCATACAGAGCGAGGGCTTTTTTTATGTGCGGACATTGTGTGTGTGTGTGTGTGTGTGTGTGTAGACGTGTCTCTGGGACCAGGGTGCTATCAGCACAGGGAGTCTCCAGTGTGATATGCAGCCAGACTCCGGTAAAGAATCTGCTTACGCTGCAAAGGTTGTGCACCAGAGACTAATGGGATGGTGTGTGTGCTTTTATATGGCAAGCACATACACACACCCACACACACAAAAGTAAAATGTGCACACACTCTCTCTCTCTGTCACACACACACACACACAGAAAAGTCAAATGTGCACACACACATACTGATGTACAGTATGAAGTGACCCTCCCCACCAATGGAAGTACCTGGCAGAGGATAAAAGAATGAAATTAAGGAATGAAAAAAAAAAACTTTGGTTTTATGTTTGAGATAAAGAGGGAAAAAATAGCGGGGTCACGTCTGCACGCATACTTTCACAGAGACGCGCGCGCTTGCACAGCAGTTTTGCGGCGGGACTCGGAACCCCTGTCCCAGCAGCCATCTGGCGCTCCACATGAACAGAGCCATCAATCTGCAGGGCCCACAAGGCCCCATTCATCCAGGAGTCCCGCGCTGGCTGGCGTGGGCCTGACTGAGGCTCTGCCCAATCAGCTGCAGCGTCGCCAGATCCCAGGAGTCCCGCGCTGGCTGGCGTGGGCCTGACTGAGGCTCTGCCCAATCAGCCGCAGCATCGCCAGATCCCTTCGACTGGGTCGGGCCGGGTCGGGCCGGGACGGGGACCGGGGTGGGGATTACGGCACCGGAGGAGCAGACGGAGGAGCGCAGAAGGAGCAGAAGAGGGAGTCGAACTGGGAGCAGGAGAAACGCGAGAAATAGAGAGGGAAACGAGGGAGCGAGGAGTAGAGAGGGAAAGACTACAGCTGTAAACATCCAAGTGAACAGGTCCTCCCAAATAAAAATGAAAGAAAGTGCATAGGCCAGGAAAATCCCCATGACCTAAAGGTGTGTGTGTGTGTGTGTGCAGTTATTTCTGGAAATTTTCTGAAAGAGCGACAATTTTTTTTAAAAAGGGAAGGGTTTTCAAGGTTTCTTTGTACAGCGACTGCGTCACTTTTGCTCTGCAGAATCAACAGTCCTTCTTCACGCTGAGCCGCCTTGTCGCTGCCGGTCTGGTAATAAATGTCTTGCGGTCCCCAGATTTTCCTTTCCTGCAAGCGCCCAAACTGCACACTTCTCATTACCCACAATCCCCCCTCCTTGGCCGTGCACTGAGTTCAAGCAGACCTGCTCTAGCTCCTAGAATCAAAAAGAGTTCCAGGGCTTCAACGAATCTGGCCCAACTGCCAGCATTCTCTTCTGTGTGTGTGTGTGTGTGTGTGTGTGTGTGTGTGTGTGGCAGGGGTTTTGGCTTATGTCCTCATTTACATCAGCGTCTCACAGCTACACCCGAGAAAGGATTTTCAGTCCAAGCATGTTGGTAGCATGCTGCTTTTTAAAATCTATACGGCTGTGCACATTTAGTATAGGTCATTTTAACATATGTAGTTTTAATTATAGTAGGAGGAATACCTTTTTACAGGTGAATTTCTGCAGATGTAAATCACAGGAGGTAGCCTGGGGCGGGCCATCAGATCCTCATTATCCCAGAATGCAATCTGTTCAGGCCACAGCACAATGTTTCATTCACACCACCACCCCCAACAAGACATGCAGCAGTCATGTCCGCCTCTCGCCCCAAGAGGGTCTTTTGTCCCAACATGTTCCCTTATTTATGGGTTTATTAGACGCTCTCTTGTAAGGTGACTGACCTACAGAGCTTTCAGTGTGTTCAATCCATTTTCAAAATCAGGCATAAAACGCTAAAGGCTGTACACATGCTTACTGAAGCCATTCAGGTAATAACTGCTTGCTTAAGGGTGCAAATGCAGTGCCCCACACGAGATTCAAACTGGCAACCTCTTGAGTTACGAGCCTTGAGTTAATCACCGCGCTACACAACCTCCTTTCGTCGTGCAGGTGTATCGTTAGTACGACCTCCTCTATGGATTCAGGAGAGCGCAGACAAGCATGCGCTCTCCTCCCAGACGTGTGATGCCAGCTGCCGTTTCTTCTCATCACACGTGCTGGGGAAGATCATTCGTATACAGATTAACAGGCGAAATCAACCTGTAGGGATCGGTACGCGCGATTGGGCGGCGTCCGCTCAGCCGACTGAAACCACCTCTTCCCTGGGTGACCCTAGAACACTGGCACTGACACAGTCCAGATTCCATATCAGACCGTGGAGCCTATCCACACACTAGAGCAGGGTCTTAACAGGGTGAGCCACTTGGCAGCACCCTCTGACAAATACCTAAGGTAATTTTTTATTTTTTTTTGGTTGCTAGGCAATTCCCTTAGCCACCACATCACAACCCCATACACAGAGGAAGAGGCTAATGGTCAGGACGCAGGGCAATACAGAGAAAGAGGAAAACCCCCAGGCCCCGTACGGGACGTCCCAGCGGGAGAAGGTCGAAGGTCACTGCAGCGAGGAGCGCTGACTCACACAGCCGGCATCGTCCTGGCAAGGGAGATTAAAGAGGGGGAAGCCTCTGATTCATTAAATGCCAGACAGGATATCAAACACAATGAAACCCAGCCAGCTTTTTCCAGTTTTGAAGTAATTTTATTTAACGTTTTGTGTTCCTAGAATTTATATTTAGATGTTTCCTTCCTAAGACTTGAACTCAATTATTTAGATCATTATTGAGAGGCACGAGTTCGCAGCTGCATAAATTATTGTGTGTTGACGGAGCTTGGCATGCGAGCGATTACACTGGATAGACCATTGCAGTATAATGCTGGAAATTCTGAAGGTTGTCCTTCTAATGCAAATTAAATTCACCGGCCGACAGACAAACAGAGGACAGAAACACAGACTGCACCTGGAGCATATCTCTGAGCCACATCAGCGGAAAAAACAAGGCGCTCGGTGTAATGACCGCCGTTGCAGCTCGCCGGTGGGACTTGCGCACTGAAGTGATTTGACCTCTGCTCCGCAGGTCACCGAGGTCGTTCGGTTGAAATCCTGGGTGGGACTTGAACTCTTGAACCGCTGCGTCCCCCCGGGGGCAAGGTGCTTTAGCGCGGCTACCTTTACCTGGATTGCCTCACGCTTTCTAATTGCTAAGAAAACAGGCGGGCTGTCTGAGGCCTTCCTGAACACCTCATTTAATTTGGCGAAAGTCAAAGAAGCAAAACACAAGACCTCCGAAAAACAAGGGGCCCCATTCAACCCGACCGCGACGCGCTTCGCCCGCGCCTCCGCGTTACAAATTTTGCGGAAAAGGGGTGTTTTCGTTACCGATGGAGCAACAAACGAGGAGGCGGTGTTGCGCGGCGGTCAAGAAACCACGCTCGCGGATTTAAATCAAAGGTGCGGTACTGCCTTTGAGTAAGGTATTTGCTCAGGGGTACACAGAATTATTCCAGTCAGAAGCCAGCTGTATTAATGGACTGCATATGAAAATTTACAGTGGCCAAGTTGGGCGACTTCTGAACTAATTCTGTATAAGGGCATGTGCTAAAACAACTGAACAATGTATTAGAGAGGTTTTCAGTCCGTGAAATTAACAAAAAATTATGATATATATATCCCGGTCATCTTGATGGGATACCCTTTCTCTGCAAGGGAAGAGATCCATGCCAGGTTTGGCTAAGGTAGAAGGCCCTCCATCAGCGCACCAGTCTTAATGGATGAACCCAAAGGCTCTGCTTTTTCTGAAGGTTTTTCTGGTGCGAGGCGGAAACTTCCGGCTCCAAGGATTGTGAATGGCTTAGTCGACCCGGACAAGGAACGCTGTGTGGGGGAAGACCGGCACCGCTTAAAAGAAATCCCAAAAAGACAGACCTCGGAGCAAACCAAGATTTTCCACCAGGGACCATTTACACCGTGTAATAAAACCCATGACTACAAACATACAAACAGGACACTATACTCACCCGTTACAGTAAAACTAAAGAAAATAGCATCGCAACCTTTCTGAAATGTCCAAGCAAGGATTTGACCACAACCCTGGCCTTGGGGGCTCCCCAAATTGCCCCCCCCCCCTCCAAATTCCTGATCCTTCTCTCTCGTTTCCCCCAATTCAAGCCCACAGGAGCTTTTTCAAGAAGCAGACCAAGGATTAAGGTTATCCTGGAGTCACCGTTCTGTACCTGCAATGAAAACAGCGGCAACACCGCGGGGTGCCCCGCCCTCCACCCCCCCAGCTCTCTCAGCACTATTTCAGGCAGAGGTTAAACAGGACCACGAACCCAGACTAAATTTAGCTGCCTGCAGAATGCCTGCGTTAAATCATCACTATTTGCTTTGCAAAGAATAAATATTCATTAGTGGGTTTTTTCACACCTCCCCCTCTAAATTCCTCAAAATCAAGAACTTTTTATGTTTTCTGTAATCATCAAAAAAAAACGGTTTATCCTTCCTCCCGCTAAAAATAATCGGAAGCTAATATTGACTCGTGCTAAAGAAGACCCGCTGCGGTAAGAGATCGAGGGGAAGGAGCTGAACTCCACGGCGGCTGTGAACGGGGTTTGTTCAGGTCCAAACCGGAGCCGCAGAGCACAGTCACAGGTCAGCGCCATTTTGGGACAGCTGCGACTCAAAGACTCGTGTACCTTTCTCCCCGCCTCTCCCAAACTATATACAGAAAGACCAACACAGCCGGTACAAAGGTGATCATTATTGTTATCACGGTTTCCCTAAATAAGTTTTTTAAAAGCCTTGCGTTTGCTTGCTGAAAGGTCTGGGCCAATACAAATCAGTCCCTGGCCAGTTGTGTGTGGTTTGGTGAAGGGGGTGGGGGGGGTTGAGATGCCATGGCGACCTTTTTCATTGCACCCATTCATTTCATCTTATTTGTGTTCGTATTTATTTAGATTCTGCAAGTGCAGCGTGGCGTTCCGATGAAGGGCGGCTCTGTGTACGCGTGGGCGTGTCCCCGCAGAGATGAGCGGGGCGGGGCTCTCTGATCTACGGGGTGCCGGAACCTGTGGCCCGTGTTCACGACGCCACCCTGATCGAACCATCTTGTGCTGGCCCGACCGCAACAGGGCGCCAGTCACGAAGTAGACGCACTCCAGCAGGTCGCGGGTTGCAAGAAGAAGAAAGGAAGAGGTCAGGAAAATCAATCATCAATGAAAAATCTACTTCTCACAGCACATTTTTCCACCAACCACAGTCACACAAAGTGCTGAGCAAAACACACTGGACAGCTGGAGAGAATTTTTAAAAATACACACTGATCAGAACAGCAAACTGGGGTGAAACTTTAAAACTTCCCCCCTGATCCGTGTAAACGGCAATTCAGAGAAACCCACTGGAAAAAAAAAACTCTGAATAGGAGCAAGCATACGCAACAATGGGACCGTCCCGAAAGACGATCATATTAAAATCCATCCAGATCTACGAGGAGGTTAAATTGATAAGTAGTTATCAGCAGAACTCCCTTTGAGCTCCAAGGGCTGACTCGGGCCTCCAGGCCGGCCAAATCTCACGGCAAACATGGAATGTGTGATTTCTCTTTCTTTTTTTTTTCCGGGAGATGAAGATTGATAGACCTTCAAGAATGAAAAATTGAAGTAAAATCTGGCCCCCGGACCGGAACCAAGCCCCTCGAAAAGCCCCCGTAGAATAACCCGGCGAATCTGTGTCGCGGATCGGGCCTCAGTGTGCTTCTCAACACCCATTTTATCTTGATCTCTCACACATATCGCACTTCTCAAGGGGGTCACGCGTTTGTTTTCATAACAGAGTGGTGAAATGTTACGGGGAGCCAACAGACTGTGGGAGCCTCTAGACAGTGAGCAATGACTTAACGGGACTTCAAACGGCCCCTGGCATCGACTCGCGGCGAGGGACTGCCATGACAGCAGGCCCCGTCCAGATCCCCCTCCCCCGCTGAACCTCTTTTTACTGGGCACAAGAGAACGGTCGCACCAGCGCAGGCTTTCCCCACCCTCAGGTACCATGCTGCGACCCGCGCTCCGCGAGCCACTGGCGCGATGCAAGAATGCTCCTGCCAACATCTGCAGAACTGGAAGCACAGATTCTCTACACTAGCCAGATGAACAACTCTCCTGTTCTTAACGGTCAGTGTTTGTCTCCTCTCCCACTGAAGCAGTCATGTTCAGATCTGATGCGTTGGGACGATCCATGAACGGTCGTGATAGAGAACACCAAAACTGGCACCTGGTGTTTTCTCTGTGGTCATGTCTCTTCAGGAATGTTTATGAAATGTAATATAGCACAGGAAACTATGCAGAACCTCCTAGTGTAAGGAAATAGAAAGGATGGATGGAACACAGGTGGCCATCTGGTTACTGTAGAGAATCCCATGGTGGTGAAAGCATCAGCATTACAATCTGTGAGACCTTGGAATTAAAAAACCCAGGCCGGCTGGGTCTGGATCCCTCCCTTCCCCCCCAAAAGTGATTGACAGGAAGTGATAAAGTAAGAAGACAGAGAAAGAGGTGGTGGAGAACGGCCTGGTGGTGGATGATGACCAGGTGGAAGTGCGATATGTTCTGTCAAAAGGGAAAGAGAAGGGGGGTGGTGAAAAGACGCAAGCGTTACTCTAGAACAAAGACCATCAAAGCAGAACTTTCAACACCCCCGGTGCATTCCGCATTCCTCGTTCCGAATTCCGCCAGGCGTGCGTGGAGATTGAGGCAGGGCCGTGGACCGGAGCCAACAGGAGCTTTACAGAGAACAGCAGAAGAAAAATTATGTAGTGAGCAAGACTGAAAGACAGAGAGAGAGGACAGCAGGGAGGCGGACGATGGGTAGGGGGGAGGGGTTGGTGTTTCTATGAAATGGGACTCAGGACGACGATGATGATGATGATGATGAACGAGGGACAGTGAGTGATGGGGGTAGTTGGCAGGAAGCGGACCGCATCTGGGGCATCCATCCGTTTGTTGTCCCGGGTAAAAAAAATAAAAAAAAAGCCTCATTGTGCGACTGCCCTCTTCAAACGAGAGGGAGGAGAAAAATATAGAGGGGGTGGCGTGAGGGACGTCCCGTGAAATCCTCCTATTCTCTGACCTCCGTCTCACTGACAGATGGGGCGGGAGCCTCCCCAAATCTCCCTAATTACTGTGGACGACACCGGCGGACGGACGTCGATTAATGATTCATAAAGAGAAGGCCCCCGAAAGTAGTTTGTCACGTTCCTTCTGGTTCCTCGGGGTGACCCCTCTTGACTGCCTACAGAGACTTCAAACCAAACCCCTGTGTGGGGAACAGGCAAATCACTTTGTTCCTCGACGCGGTCATCCTTTATATGGAACCATTTCATGACAGGGCCTTGGCTTCCTTCAACAGGGATTAACGCATGTCATCTCCAAGAAGGGAAAAGTGCTTTCATAAGACGGGACACAATGGAACAGCGAAAAAAGAGATAAAATAGAAAACTATATTAAAAGAGAACGGAATAGGAGTGGAACGGTCCACTAATCGTCCTCCAGACTCTTCCCGCTGTAAAAATTGTCCCTGAAAATCAGCACTTGAGGTGCAACGAGAAAAGTTTGCTTTATGTTGGCTTTCCACGGGCTTGTGCGTTCCCACTGGCTCTACCTGTCAGGGATGACTAACACCGTTCATGCTCGGAGGAAACAGGAAGCGTTCGCCTCCCCTCTAAGGGACATGCGGCACCCCAAAGAAAGTCAGAGGCGCTGGAGCACTCGGGGGCCCACGGCGGGGCCCATCGGGAGCCGGGAGGCGAGCAGGACCCCCTGTAATTAAGGGCGTGTGAGGATGAGCGGGGGTCAAAGGTCAGGGTGGAAAAGTGACAGGCAGGCGAGATTGATGCTCGCTGGCAAAACCCGAGCTGTGGGTCTTGGCAGCGCTGTTCCCGGGGACTGAGAGTAACATGAACCGGACCCCCATAACCCCCACCCCCACCCCCACCCAAAAGCACCCCCACCACCTCATCTGATGCCTTACTGTACCGTAAGCAGCAACCATGTTCTGTAAATGGAGAACTCTGACATATATATCGTTACATCCAGCACCAAATTCTTTTGGAGGGGGCGGGGGCATCCAGAAGGGCGGCAGGCAGGGGTGAGGGTGATGATGCAGCTGAACTGTCACAGATTTGGTTACGTGGGGGACCAATCCCAGAAACAAAAACAGACTGAAGTTTTATAATGGGTTAAACTTTCCAGAGATATTGTTACATGCAGCCCCAATCCTCGAAGAATGAAAAAAATTTAGCTGTATTTTTCCCCCCACAGAGAAAATGTTTGAATCACATCACATCACTCCTGGACATCAAAAACAAAATAACAACCCCAAACACAGCCCCCCCCCCCCCCCCCCTGCTCATATTACAAGTAAAGTCATCCAACCAAAGAAAGGGGGGGGGGGTGGAGAAAGCGAGAGGGAGAGAGAGAATTGTTTAATAATATGCTGATGAGCGACAAGCATCACCCAGATCTAGGTCCTGCCAAAATCAGCCCTGGCCTGTTTCACCATACCTCATTATACACATCCTACCACCAGCAGGTGCGTGTGTGTGTGTGTGTGTGTGTGTGTGTGTGTGTGTCCAAACCCACATGAAAGCCACATACAGTACAGCCAGCAGACCTCTATCTGTGTTCTGGATCAGGGGTCAGCGGTCAGGCTCGTAGATCTCGGCCCTATCAGCAGTAGCTCTACTTTCACAGAGATAGCGGTGAGGCGGGTTTTTTTTACTCTATCACCTGATCCTGCCAGTCCTCCACATATCCCATCATCCCACGGTGAGGCCAAGAGTTCCGTCCTCCGTTCAGAAAAAGCAGGAAAGAAGACATACGCTGTACGGACACAGCAGCGCCAAGCGTCCAAGCCGCCATGCTTCCCGTTCGCATTCCGCACGGTAGTCTGGCCGCAGTCAGGTGCAGGGGGTGGCCTCGTGTGACCAACACCCACATTTGCAGATACAGCTAAAATCTGTCCGCTGTGTTCCTGCAACTCAATCTACGCGTCGCTGGAGGGCACTATGATATGATAGGCCAGTATGATGACGTAAATAATCTATGCCAGAGAGGTGGCACGTTTAATGTTAACCAAAAGAAAAAAAAATCTGTCATTTCAACCTCTAATTCATTACAAAAATGAACTATAACCAACTGGTTCTCTAGACCAGGGGTGGGCAATTCGTTGGCTGGGCAATTCCTTCGGCTGTCCTCCCTGCCCTTACTAAGATGTCAGATGGTGTAAATGTTCGGGCTATTTAAGTAATTAAGGCTAGAAGTTGGCATGAAAACCAGAAACAGATACGGCCCTCCTTGCCCACCTCTGCTCTACTCATACACTCTGCTCTACTCATACACCCTGCTCTACTCATACACTCTGCTCTACTCATACACTCTGCTCTACTCATACACCCTGCTCTACTCATACACCCTGCTCTACTCATACACTCTGCTCTACTCATACACCCTGCTCTACTCATACACCCTGCTCTACTCATACACTCTGCTCTACTCATACACTCTGCGTAATGATAAAGTAAGCAAAAAAATATTTTGTTATGCAAATAAAAAATTATTATTTTTTTTTTCCTACGTAAGCGGACATCTGCGCTCGCTCTAATTCTTCCATGAGTGTGGAGACTAGGTTGTGGTTTGCATTTGTGCTGTAAAGAAAACCGGATCGGTAGCAGCATCGGCATGATGCATATTGTTCTGGGCCCAGAATTTCCATATTGCACATCCCTAATTCTCTACCCCCCCCTCCCGACTCTCAGCATACGAGAGGTGTCTGGTGTCGCACAGCTGCTGGGTTCCTCTGAAAGAAGCCTTTCCTGGTGCTGTACTCCGTTGGAGGCAGAACCCTAGAAGTCGAGCCGTTTGGGCCTGTTCCACCGGCAGAATTTCCGGAGGTGTCGGGAGACAGACAGTAGGAGAGAGAGGGAGTGTGTGTGAGTGACTGAGTATGTGACTGAGTGAGTACATGTGTGTGTCTACCACTGGCTATGTGGATCTGTTCATTTTCAGTGACTTTAATCACAGGGTGTAAAGACACTGGGCCCATCACACACACACACACACACCCACACACACACACACACACACACACACACCTGATGTCCCTTGATGTTAATCTTCAATCTTCACTGCTATCATGGAATGACCCATTGAAGAAGAAGAAGAAGAAGAAAAAATATTTTTTTTAAACATAAATGTAAAAACATAATGTAAACCCTAAGGAAAGGTCATAAATTGTCCTTACGAGACTATTACCATAAGCCTTATGATGACAAAGGTTTGGAATGTGAACAGCAGCTGACTGTAAGACTCCTGCAGTCTCATGTAACTGGAAGTTAAACTTTGCAGATGTGGAATGAACTCCGCCGACTACGCCAAGACTGCGAAAGATTAGAAAACACCAGTTATGACATGTTTATTAGCAATAGGAGAGAGAAACTCAGGCCTCAAGACTCCTGTAACTGGTGGAGTGAAGCTGCCGTGTTGTCAATCACTGTCTTGCATGAGCTAATCAAGATGTTTGGTCTCCACAGAAAGAAGAAGAAAAAAAAACGAAACACTATGACTGGTACAAATCCGTGACTCACCTACAACTCACGATAGCTCAGCTCATTCTGAGGTTCCCGGAGATTAGGAGGCAGTAAACCTTATCCCATTCTAAATTTAGGATCTTAAAATCGCCCGATGGGCCAACGCGTCCTATTTTTGATGGGACGCTCCAGCTTGCTTAACATCCATTGGTCACACATGCCACTTTCCCTCCGTCTCCCGCAGCAACGGAACGACATGTTGCGTCGGTCAACAGGGCAGTTACCACGGTTACGGGGGGAGTCTCTTCTGCTTTTCCAAAAAGGGGGGGTGGGGTTCGGAACGGGAGGAGGGAGTCCCTGCATCAGCACTGAGCAGAGACAACAGGTCGGACGCAACCAGGACTAGGGGAATTCAGTGGCCCTGTAGCAGCCCCTTTGAGTTTTCCCTGTTCACACAGCTTACCATGGCAACCTGTTCCCATAGCGCTGATAGAACCCTGTGATGTAATCTCCTGAACTGGTCATTTCTGAGTTAAGCCCAGTTTGCTTTGCGTCAGGCTTTGTTGCGTACAGGATCCGGCCCAACCAGGTGTGAGTGTGACAGCACAGGTGTGATTTAGAGCTACAGTCACACATTAACGAGGGTCCGAGACTCCACGTGGGGCTTTTGGGGGTAAACGGAGCAGGGAGCAGGCTCTGTGACCCCCCACCCCCCCCACCCCCCCTTCTGACTGGCCGACAGAGAGCCGCCGGACGGGCCAACGGTGTGACGAATTGGGACACCTGAGCCTGAATGTAACGGCACGACTTGTTGGCCCTCCCGACACGATGAGCTCGCCGCGGCGTGGTCCGGCCGGCCAACATCCAGCTTCGAGTTTCGGATTCCAGGGTGCGCCAGTGGAGTTCTGACCCCGGGAGGATGGCAGTATCGGGTTCTACACACACACACACACACACACACACACACACACACACACACATTAACTCTTCCATTGACATGTACACGGGAACCTCCACTAGCAATCACAAGAACACGTTGGACAGAACATAGATAAATGTTCAAAGCTTGGGACACTCAACAGCTGATGGTGGACACATCAATGTGCTGATATATGGTTACCATGGTTACCTACACCTAAGTGCACACCCCTCCGGTAAACAAAAATAGATAAATAAATAAACAGAGGAAAGCAACTACAGTCATTCCGTGAGATTCCAGCGCCTGTTGGCGAGCCTGATCCAATCTTCCTCTTAAACAGACTCCGTCCTTAAGTTTCAATAACCAATTTAAGACGCTGTTACAGTAAGTTAGGTCGCATCTCAAGAACGTTTCATGTTTTGTTTCAAAGCTCGAAAAACAAAACGAAACAATAAATGAGCAAACGGAAGGACTTGCGTCACCATTTCATTGCAAAGTGACTCGCTCGCTGCTGATAAAGTGAACTGTCAATCAGTGCACTGCACACCCAACGCTGGAAGTGTAGCTGATGACTTCAGCAGAATGCGTAGAGTATATCCAGTCTAATTTAATCTGGGCTACGTCCCGTTGAGCTTGCCATTGAGCGCAGGCCCAAGTGTGACTGTCACCTCCGTGTTCCTCCACCCCCCCCCCCCCCCTGACACTGGGGGCTGAGGGGGAAAATATCTCCGCACACTGCAGATATTTCAGTAAACTCTGTGTCAACAGTGACCCGCGCGCACTGCCAAGACAAACCCCATTTGCACTTGTGTCCCTCCTTAATCGCTCATCTAAACAAGCTTGTGGGTTTTTTGTTGGGGAGGGGGGGGGGGGGGGGGGTTGGAGAGGTGGGGTGGGAAAGGTGGGGCATGAATGCGCTCTTTCACTGACGGCCGTGTTTGAAGTGAGCTATAACTGCACCTCGGCCCTTCGGCTGAGCCAGCAGGACCCATAGTCATAGCCCTTCCTACCCACCCACCCCCGTCCCAGTCCGAAACGTTCTCACAATGTTAACAAAGTGTAGGGGCAGGTGTGTGGGGGGGGGGGGGGGGTGTTGGGGGACAGTTATGAACCTAAACTCAGAAACAAGAGATGTCCTTCAAGCATGGCAGAGCCTTCAGTTTAGCGTGTGGAAATCGCGCCGATCAGCACGCCGACGAGTGATTTCTGGACCTCCAAAACCACCACACTCGCGAACCAAGGACGAGCTTTTCACAAAGCCTCATTCAGGGCAGAGACTTACACGTTAGGTAACTTTCAAAAGCCGACATATCTTAAGAACAGCACTCCCAGTGTGCGCAGGGCTAGCATTCGCCGGGGGGGTGGGGTAGAGGTTGGCGGGGGGTGTTATTAGAAGACAGAACTCAGAGAGGGGCAGAGCTCCTAAATACATCTCCCCGCTGGGAGAAGTGACAGGGCTACACACACCATGAGTAATGCCATTTTCCTCTTCACGCAAATCACTCCCGCTTTTCTCTTTCGTCAACACACACTGGGCTCCCCTCTGCTCTTTAATTAAAACCTTTAAACAATCCACCGCGCAAGGCACCTTTTAATAGGGTTTCTTTCCTCTCCACAGGCTGAGGGTGTGTGTTGCAGGGTTGTTGTTTTTTTTGGAGGGGAAAACCCTACTCTGTCCTGGACTGCATTGCACATGTCATTTCTCAACTTTTTTTAAATTTATTTTATTTTATTTTTTCCACCTTTCTTGGCTTTGGGGGGGGGCATAAAATGATCAGGTCTCCGCTCCCCTGCGCTTGTCGGGACGGGTGCTTTCCCATTTTCTCAAAGAGGCTTTATTCTTTTTCAGATTCGTTTTTTTTTTTTCCCCCGGGATGAGGACCCTCGACAGTGCACCTTGTTTGAAGTGCGGTTTGTGAAGCACGGGACTCTGAAGCGGGGCGTTTGATGTACCCGAGACTGCGGGCGCCCAGCCAAACATGCATTCCACCCCCCCCACCCCATCCCTTCCCTCCCGCCACCTGGCAGTGGCAGTGCCCTCGACCGATCTGCCTAATTCTAGCGCCGTTCCAACTGTTCTCCTCACCCCGGGAGCGATGCCGTCCCCTCATCTTTCTCTCCTTCACCTTTACGCATCCCCTTTCGAACCTGTCCTCCTAATGTGACATCACTGCAAACCCTGCATGAATGTGCGGGCCTCTCCAGACAAGGGCTCCAAGGCCCCTGATGATGGCAGGATAGATATCAAAGAGCCAGGGTTTGGTTTTTGATGGACAGTATCATGCCCAGATGGTTCAGCTTTAATGTTGGACCCCCCCCAGCACCCGGATTTCACAGCCTGCCATGTAATCCCCTCTCCCTGGGGAATTAGCAGGTGGGGGTCGGACGGGAGGGTGCAGGGTGCGGACAGACACCGCAGCGCCCCATCAGTAAGCCTCATCCTAGAGGGGCTAAAATGACAGTAACACCCCCGCCCCCCCACCACCACCACCAGTCTTCCCCCCACCCTTCACACATACCAGAGGGCAGGGAGTTAAGAAAAACAGAGCACTGCTCACATCTGTGCTAGTGTCTGCCAGGAAATGGCCTGGCAAAGCGGATAATCATTACAGCAGTTAATAAAGAGGGGGGGGGGGGGGTAATACTCTGGAGAACACTGCAGAAAAATGTCACTCAGTGCCAACCAATCACAGTGGACCACCACCCAGCATATTTGCAGGTTGTTGACCGATCACAGTTGCGCGCTAAGTCAGGTCGTTTACAGGATGCTGACCAATCACGAGGGCCCACTGCCCCAGATTATAAGATGCTGACCAATCACAAGTCAAGTCAATGAGAAGCGGCCTTCAAATCCTCTTTTTTTTTGCAGTGAAACAACACTAAGCAGCCCTCAAAAATAGCCCTGCATTAAGTCTGGAGGTGAGGAGCAGGTGTGTAATCAGGAAGAGTGTGTGTGTGGAGGAGTAACGGCGTCAGAGCAGGACGGAGTGCTGCGAGTGATGACAGAAACACAGAGAGGATTTTGGGAGGGTGGGAAAAGTGTTTGGGTCACATCAAAGAAAAATAACTGGAGATGGGAGTGGCCATTTTGTGGCTCAGGGCGGGACCGAAAGACGTTCTTCAAACCGTATAAAATTTTTTAAAAACGGGGGGAACTTCTGTCACGGATAAATGTTTCACAGTCTGATAGAGCCCGTGTGTTCAAGGTGTGTGCGTTTGCCAGTTAACTCCACAAAAAGCTCTAGTGTGCGTGTGTGTATGTGTGTGTATGCGTGTGCTTGTGTGTGTATGTGTATGTGTGTGCGTATGTGTGTGCGTGTGTGTGTGTGTATATGTGTGTGCGTGTGAATGACAAACCTGCACCGTCAAAGAAGCCCAGTTGCCCTCTGCAAAAGATATACAAATACAAAACCGCCGAGACGTTTACAGGAGGCATCGTTCCGGCTCGTTCTGAACAGTTAACGTCATTCCGAAAAAAGAAAACAAAAAAAAAACAACAACACGGCTCTTTGAAAAAAGACATAAAAAGAAAAATCAGTGAAGATGAAAACTAGCCGTGAGAAACAGAGGGCCAGCACTTTGCCCTGTGCGTGCGTAGGGGACCGTGTTTTGACGATGCTATCTCGCGGTAAACAAAACCGACAGCTCACGCCACGGCCCAGCCTTTGGTACAGACTGAACATTGTGAATCTCAGATAGCGCACTTTAATACGGCCATGTCGCGACTCCCATCCCACCCCCTCTCTCTCCCTATTTCTCTGTCATTCTCTCTCGCTCTAATTTGTTATGCAATTAGGCCTCTTCTCTGCTACCTGCGGACATTATCAGCTCCGATCTCGTGCTCTCTCTCGCTCTCTCTCCATCGGCACTGCGTTCATCCCACAGCCTACCGCTGGCACAGCATCACACATCTCTCCCTCATCCCTCCATTCCTCCTCTTCTCCGAGCACCGTGGGGCCCCTTTGCGTCACCAACATTTTCACCCAAAGCCCAATCGACGTGCCCCTCATTGTTCCGGACTCCCGTTGGTACGGAGCTCAAGGCCACAGTCTGCCCTGTCAACGTATGACTGCACGCGAAGGAACGACTTTCTCATCACACACTTCCAAGTGACTGTGCAAAACGGGGTCACTGAACATTTTCAAAAGCAGCATCAAACTAGCCTCCCTCCACCCCCCCCAGGGGTCCTATCCCACAATGCCGCATTCCAGAATCCAGTCAGCACCCCCCTTTCACACTAACTCCACTGCCTCTATGATAAAATGAAGGAGGGGGAGCAATGCGTTGGGTAATTGCCGACAATAGGCGGCAGCTGCGGAACGCCCGGTACGGAGTGGAGCGAGGGGTTGTGCTCTTCGCCGCGCGTTCACATCCGTCTCCCGCTCGCCCGGTAGGAAGAATGCGAGCGGGATACGCCGCGCAACAGACGCGCCGCCCGAGCATGTCGTCTCCTGCTGGAGTCTGTGCAGTTTGGACGGGCCTCCGCTGAAAGCGCCCTGACGTAATGTTTACTCATGACACTTTTACAAAGCTTACTGCACGTTTACTGTAATCGGCAGCTCTCCGGCGGAGCGTTTGCCCACAATGCACTTCACAGTCCAAACCTGTAACACCGTAACACCGTTTTGCCTTTCCGAACGATATCAATCAAGAGCAAGCTCGTAATTAATACTTCCTAAGCAAGACATTTTTGCGGCGCGATTTACGCAATCTTCGCAATACAAAAAAAGGTGCCTAAAACCCTGGCGAAAGAGAGTAACGACAACGGCCCAGCGCTGTGAGGACATTCTCCTGCATGTGCCTGTTCTGCTCCTGTCATATTATTGCTGTTTAAAAAGAAAAGAGGGGGAAAAAAAACACCCACTCAGCAAGTCAATTCTGCAGCGCTCAGCTCTTTCCATCTCCCTTTCAACTGGTTCACAAATTTAAATGATACCGTGCAACTGAAAGACTCGAAGCAGAAGAATTTTAAGAGGATAACGAACATTCCAACAATTCATTATCCGGTTTAAAAAATAAAAATAGGGGGGGGGGGGGCTCATAATTGGGGTCTTTGTAATACAAGCCTCCAGTACATTGGCTGGCTTTTATATGTGGTAAACAGCTGTGACTTCAATTCGCTTTACATTACAAATCTCTCCATTCCTCAACCCCAGTGAGTTTAGGGTCTTGACAGCGGGCTGAGTCTGAACATGAATTCAGGGAGATGGAGTGAGAGAGAACGGAGGGCCTCTCACTCTCTCTCTCCTCTGAAAATACCAGTAGATTAGCTCCATGTAAGCTAAAATCGTGAACATTTAACAGGTCACGGACGATTCTCTTTAAAGCCTTTTGTTTTGACACTAGCAGAACAATGACATTTCCCCTCACCGCCGCTGTTATTTCCCCAGTGTGAGAGACCTGCGGCGCTAAAGGCTACACCCAGAACCAGGGCTCCTCACTATGGACAACACCGCAGACAGACACACGCGGCAACAATCTCACAACGCTTGACATTTTAGCACGTTAGCATGTCATGGTGGTGTGTTTGCACAGCTCTGCGATTGTGTCGGAACGGCCTTGCCAGGTTTAACGGCAGAACGTTGCCGCTTACTGGAACCGTGTAACCCAGGGTTCCACAAATGACAGCCGCCGAACCGTAACGGCCTGGAAGTCATTAAGCTCGGCTTAAAGATGCCCTTCCTCGCATGGCTCTCTCAGACAGACAGAAGCTGGAAGACTGGCGTATTTATAAAGGTCAACTCGGGGTCCTCTTACCTAAGACTCGCGAATGCCCTGGCAGACGGGCAGAACTCTGTCCTTTCTGAGGAAGTTGTGTCTGCATAATTTGGTTGGGATTCAGGGTAGAAGGGAAATGGAGGAAAAAGGGGGGAGGAGAGGGACCACGTCCCGTAAACATGAGAGTTCTGTCCCTGAGGGAGGGAGAGGGAGCGAGAGAGGGAAAGAGTGAAAGAGTGATGTGAGTGAGAGAACAAAACAGAGAAAGAGAGAGAGAGAGGAAGGAAAAAGAGAATGTGCATGCCATTTGGCGGTGGGGATGACTGACAAATCCCACAGCACATCAGCCAGTGTTCCTTCTCTCCCAAAAAACACAGCTGAAAAAAGGGTTGCCTGCCCCCCCCCCCCCCCCCCTCCTCCTCCCCCCTGCCCTGACCACTGGGTGACAGGCGAGACACTCTTCTGCTCTCCCTGTCTGCAGACGAGAGATTATAAAATCGTACACACACACACACGCCTGATCTCCACCTGCCTGCCTGTCTGCCTGCCTGCCTGCCTGCCTGTCTGCTACCTGTCTATCAGCCTGCCTGCCTGTCTATCCGTCCAGCTGCGCTCAATTTTGTTTCACACCGGCTTTCTGCTGAATGCTTGCCTGTAATCTGTAAAGCAGTGCACAGATCCCTATGAGAGCAGACATGCCTCTCAAAGTGCACTTACAAGGGCACAAAACATTGGGATTCAAACCTACAACTTTCTGTTGCTGTATCCTAATCTGGTCCAGAATACTACAGCCGATCAACTTTTTACACGATGATCTCCCTGCAGACCAGAACATTCATCCCTGCCCGTTCCCCACCTCGCGCACAATCGCGACCCCCTCCCCCCCCTCCGTGAGAAGATTGGGACAGCCGACACCTCCAGCACGCGCAGAATCCAGACGGTGTTAATCTCTTCGTTCAGCGTGGCATCTCTTCATCAGTGCCGATAAGAATGCCGTTCTGGACACCTCTCTCATCACCCAGGGACCTGGTTGCTGGGGTTTTTGTTTTTGTTGTGTTTTCACAGCAACATGCCAGCCCCTGCCTTAAAGTGTGTGCATGTGTGTGTGTGTCTGTGTGCATGTGCGTTCGCAAATGTGTGTGTGTACGTGTGTGTGCATGCGCATGTGTGCGAGTATGTACATTTGTGTCTGCGTGCACATGTGTTTGTGAACGAGTGCGTGTACATGTGCATGCATGTGCTTGTGTGCTTGTGTGTTTGTGTGTGTGTGTGTGCTCAGACCCTTGATGACTTAGAGCCATTTAAGCAGTCATGTGTTCCATACTGTACCAGCCTAATTTACAGCTGAATCTAGTCTCACCCCCCAATTCCCATAGAGATCAATTCAAATGCAGAGAGGTTATAGTATCGCTTATAACAGTACCTGAAAATAAGAATCTTTTGATGTGTATGGGTCACAGACTTCAGGAAGTAACAGCATGCAAAGGATATGCTACCAAATATTAAATATTCATCAAAGGGTATGAATACTTATGTAAATGAGAGATTTCAGTTTTAGATTTTTTATAAATTTGCAAAAATTTCTAAAAACATGTTTTCACTTTGTCATTATGGGTTATTGAGTGTAGATTGATGGGCAAAATGGCAATTTTATCCATTTAAAATTAAATCTACAACACAATAAAGTGTGCAAAAAGTGAAGGGGTATGAATACTGTCCCCACTGTAGTTATATGACAGACAGAAAGACTCCTAGCCTGACAGAGGCTCCTAGTTCTGTGAGAATGGTCGCAGCAGGACACAAAGTTTTCTGGTCTAGAACCCAGTGTCAGACCCTTGTTCTGGAATAGTGCTCATCACTCTGAGGGTTCCAGCTCTAGAACTCTAGAATTTTCAGAGACCTGCCAGCTCTAGAACCCACATTTTCAAAAACCTGCCAGTTATTGAGCACACATTCCCACAAATTATTCTCACGCAGGAACCATAGCAACCCCCTTTTCAAGAGGCCACATTATTAGACTGAGATGGAGTTCCCCACAAGAGTATCCTTCCTCCTGGGTGGCGTTTCCAACCACAGCACAAGTGATTAGCGCAGTAACACCCCCGCCCCCACACACACATTTAAATTCTAACTGTGCCACAAAAGAACATGACCATAGAACCACATTACTGGCTTCATCATTGCCCAGGCAGGAAAGTTTGGTTTCAGTTGGCAGGGGCTTCCCAGATATATCCTGAAACAGCCCCACAGGGTGAAGCAGAGTTGGCCCTCGTGTCTCCCAAGGATGGGAGCCGTTTCAGTCAGCCGGGATTACAGCATGCCATCCATACAGCATGTATACACAAACACGATTTGCTAACTGTGGTGTGAGAAGAAAGCAGCGGCTCACATTGCGTGCTTCAGAGAAGAGCACCCGCTGGTCTCCGCTCTCCTGAATCGATAGCGGACGCTGCGGCGCTGGGTGCTAAAATTAATACGACTAGAAATTCTGAATGGTGGAGAAAAGGCATTTGAAAATGAAAGAAAAGACGGGGAGGGCTCACCTGCATTTTGGGCTTTTACAAGGCATTGCATTGTATCAGTGTATCATTGTATCATGGCAGTGTAGTATAATGGTTAAGGAACTGGACTTGTAACTGAAAAGGTTGCAGGTTCGATTCCCAGGTAGACACCCCGTTGTACCCTTGAGAGCAAGGTACTTAACCTGCATTGCTTCAGTATATATCCAGCTGTATGAATGGATAAATGTAATAAGAAGTATGTAAGTCGCTCTGGATAAGAGCGTCTGCTAAATGCCTATAATATATAATGTAATGTAATGTATCAGTTCCACAGGAGCACAAAATGGCAGCTAAGCTCAGTTTGGCTATGAGGGTGCTACGATGGGACAAGTTACAAATACAATAATGTTTCCAACATAAAAGCACAAATGTGGGGAGGAGGGGCTCACAGGGAATGTTTGCTCAGCGATTTCAGGCCACTCTCCCGGCCCACAGTTGGAAGCTGTGTGGGCCCAGAGGATGTGTGATGTCGTACGATAACCCGTCCAGTCTTCCATCGCCGGGACAACAACCTGCTGTCACCCCCCCCCCCACGGTCCACCCAAACTCCTCTTCTCCATGGTGTCATCTCTCCTGTTTTCATTGTTTCTCTTTATACATAGCATTCCTTCATCTTCTTTCTGCCACCCCCCCCACCTTTGAGCCCCCCCCAAACAACACACACCTCTCCCCTCTGCCCCAGACAGGAAGCTGTCATTGGAAAATAGGAATGTGTGCCTCTTATGCTTCAGAGGAAATGGTAAAAAAAAATAAAAAAATTGGCAGAACAAAGCAGAGCGCAGGGGCGGGGCCGATTTCCACACCCATACGCAGCCCGCGGCTCGGACGACTTTCGCCTTGAAATGTACGATGCTATCTCAGGGTCGTTAGGGTGGCAGGATCGTGACGGACTGCTATTTTGATTACAATTACGGGTGTCCTGCCGCAAGTCTGCCTTTTCCTCAGTTTCCTCTCCAGTGGTAATTGTGTGGTAACCTCCGAGACTATCCCGACCCCCCCCTCACCCCCTTTATTAAATTAATTTTCCAAATTTACTTCGTAATTTTGTTTTGGTAAAGTTTAGGATGTCGCTTTTAAAAAATAAACAATCACAAATTGCAGTTTCAGAAAACATCTGCTCTTCCACAGCAACACGTGGCTAAACACTCAGATACAGGCTACAAAGCCGCAACCTGTGTATGTGTATGTCCATGCATGCACATTTGTGTGATATATATAGTGCAGTCAGATATGTAAACAAATATTAAATATGATGAATTTATTTAAGTTTATGATCATTTGTCTAATTACATTTGGTCTCCTAAAATGGGGGGGGGGCTATGTATAAAATTGCTACACGGTTCACCTGATATGGATGTAAAACCCCTCAAATTAAAGAAGAAAGTCTGCACTTTAACCTCATAGTCACTTTTACATTTAAAATCTTTGTGCTGGAGTACAGAGCCAAAACAACAACAAAATATGTCACTGTCCAAATACTTTTGGACTACACTATACATACCACTGATTTAACCTGGGTACATAATACTGCACCATCCCAATACATAAGCTTTGTTTTTATTCTCAATTGCCTGGGCCAGAGCCAACTATGAACAGGAGTTGCCTAACTATCTAGGCCTGCTACTCTATTTTAAAGTGTACAGATTATTATCACGAGGCTGCTTTAAAAAATATTGAATCGAACATTTCTAAAACATTCAGCAGAGACAATAAGCATCTTTAGTTGAGCTATTCAATTTCCTTTCCCCACTAAACAACTAACACAATTATTAAACCCACGTTCCAAGAAAACAAAAACACAACCTCCTTTAACTTCTAACGGCCACACTGTGAAAACAAATTTAAAAAACAAAACTGTATTTTTTATGGTAAAATGTTTGCAATAATTTGCAGGATTTCATTGTTTTTTCCAAAAACACTGTCAAAGCTATAATAAAATAGCAGGGTTATACGTAATAAAGTGGATTCTATTTCATTTTCAGAAGTTGGGGTAGACATCAAATGGCTCTATTGCTGAAAGTGCGGGACGGATCAGATGCATTCATTCATAACTGCTTTCGTTAATGCTGACTGAGTAGGCCCAGGTTTTTCATGGTTCTTTTCGTTGGTTAGGTTGTAGTTTTTATTGAGGAATGTTGTGCTTTTGACCTGTCGTCCATCCAGTCTGGGAATATTCTTACATATTCTTGACTCCTAGCACCTGTGAAATAAACAACACTGCAGGCAGTGTGTGAACTGCAATACTTACACACTAGTGATTGTGATTGTAGTCTACTTGTGTGAAGTATCTGCTTTAAAATGTTGCTAGCTACTTTTTGTCTCAGTAGTAGTTGCTTTAACATTGAGTGCTCTTGGGCCGTAATGGCAACACCAAGGCCTCGAACTCTGACTGATGCCTGTCTGTTGCACTTAAATAGACCATTTACCCCCCCGTTCCTTTTCTTATATCAACACTACAGTTTAATTCATGGCGGACAGGAGGTGATGGAAAAAGATAACCGTAGGTGTGCCAGAGCACCGATGAAAGAGAGATCTCAAACAAGTCTTAACTGCTTTGAGAAAAGTCGTAGCGCTGTGATTCAATCAGGAAAGCTCAGCAATACGTTGACTGCATATTAAACATCTCCCAATAATGACGTTAAAAACGTTTTTTAGGCGAGACGTGTTAAAGAGGCTGTGGGTCTGTACGAGTCTCCCTGTGCAGGCGGGGATTCGAGCCCCTGACATGGCAACCTCTGAGCTGGGGCCTCTTCTCTATCTGCTACCCTCTCTGCTTTCCCAAGCAAAACTAAAACTAAAACAGAGCAGAACTGTCTGTTCTCCAATTTTTTATTAATTTTTTAAAAGCTGAAGGTCAATTTGAGATCAATTCAATTTCAATTCAATCAAATTTGAGAAATGAACTGAAATTCTATTCATGAGTAAAAAATGTTCTGTGGGAATTTTTCCGTTACTGAACTGAAATTTACTGCATTTTCCATCTTGGCTGAACTGAAGTGTAATTGACCCCATCCCAGATTACATGGCCAAGTCTACAACCTGCATGCACTTGTGCTGCCATGGAAACAGCTTAGCCCAAACAATATCTGTCACCTACCAAAGCGTTTGCTGTGTGTAAAAAAAAAAGAGGGAATTTGATGTAACGTACAAGGTACAAACATCCTCCAGCATTAGATCTCTCAAACATCCTCCAGCATTAGATCTCTCAAACATCCTCCAGCATTAGATCTCTCAAACATCCTCCAGCATTAGATCTCTCAAACATCCTCCAGCATTAGATCTCTCAAACATCCTCCAGCATTAGATCTCTCAAACATCCTCCAGCATTAGATCTCTCAAACATCCTCCAGCATTAGATCTCTCAAACATCCTCCAGCATTAGATCTCTCAAACATCCTCCAGCATTAGAGCTCTCAAACATCCTCCAGCATTAGATCTCTCACTCCAGTTGTTTTTATTTTTGAATGGTACATTTTCTTCTTCCCTCACTAAACAAAGTGTTATGACTTCAGAGCGCTAAACTCCAAACAAAACCGGGGTGAGCCCCAAACAAAACTCAGAACGTCATGCCGTTTAACTGCACTGACCCACGGAACCTTTAAGTGCCCCCCCTCCCCCACACACCTCCACACCCCCTCTGCCTGAGTAGAAATAAAAAATAAAATACAACCCCATTTCTCCGGTCTCATTGTTCATTGGTGCTTCCCCCGTCTGGTTGGCCGGAGAGGTCAGAACCCCCAAAACCCCTGACAACTGGCTCCCCTCTGTGTCACCTGACCTGCCCTGGCAGGGGTCTCGGGTGTGGGGTCACTGGGGCCTCCATGGCAAAATGAATTAAAATCCCCGGCAACACTGCCCCTGTGGCATTGTGGGACGACTCCAATGGAACGGGAGGGGGGGGGGTGGGTGTTTGCTCTGCATAGTTGCCAAAAACAAGGGCTATCCTGCGCCCGTGCCCGCGCCCGTGCCATTCTGTGGGAGAGGGGACAGGAGGAGCGTCCGTGTGGGCGACGGCGGCTCGAGTTTTTGGTACTAGCCTGAAATGTTTGCTCTGGAACCAGGAGAGAACAGTGGCGCCTTTCTGAAGCTCTCGATCCATTAACTTTGACGCTTGTGAAATAACGGCGGCTTAAAAAAAAAAGGGCTTTCGAAGGAGGCACGCGTGCATAATAATCCAGGCAAAGCCAGATTTACAGCTCTGAACTATTTAATTCTTGTAAAGGCTAAAACATTTTTAAAAATCCGCATAGATTAGGCTGACCCTGCCTTTTGGTTTGCAACAGCCCTGTGATGCAACAGGAAGCCTTTGGCCTTTTCCATCTCCTTCGCTCGATGGTACATCTGCAGACCACAGAAACAGACTGTGCATGTCATTTAGCCAGGAATCTGCAGCACAGCCGGCCCGGTGGAAAACAGACAAGTGCACCAGGATGGGGGGTTTTTTTTGGGAGGGGGGCAAGGACTCGACCCAGGAGACTGACCCACAAAGAGCCAGTATCTCTGGTTTCGCCCAAACCGTCTGTGCGTGGACAAAAGAAGAAGGCGTTCCGTTTGGTCTCTCCAAATTCCACCCTCCCTTTCAGCTTCAATTGCATTCTTTCTTCTTTCTCTCCTCTCCGTTCTGTCCCTCTGTTTCACCCTCTTTTCTCTCTCCGCTCCTCACGGATGAGGTCTCTCTGTTTAAAGGTCATTGTGAGAGAGCGTTAACGTGATACACCCAGTGAGTGATACACCCCAAGACCCCTTCAAAAGTCTGTCAGAGTCATATGCAGTCGTCTTCTGTCAGACACTGAACACCCACTTCTTCATACAGCTACTTGGGCCGAGACTCTTCTCTCTCCCCTAACAATTTTCTCCAGACGTTTTCTCAATACTGCTGCTCCTCCTACTAATTCACGTCATCGCTCCGTTACTGTGGACATTCGTCATATTTCCACTTATATATGGCACTTGTGATAACAATACGTTAATAATGTATCGTATTTCACAATGATGTTTGGTTTTCACTGTGTTACACTGTGTTCCTGTAGTCCAGGGGTGGCCAACCCTGGTCCTGGAGAGCCGCAGGGTCTGCTGGTTTTTGTTGTTACTAGCCACTTAATTGATCAATTAAAGCAGTCGATTACACAGTTAACTCAGCTCACCTGGTTTCTTTGGTCTAAGTAGTCGTCGTATTTAAGGTGAAACCAAAAACCAGCAGCCCCTGCGGCTCTCCAGGACCAGGGTTGGCCACCCCTGCTGTAGTCACTAGGTTCTACATCTCTCTGTATAAGAGCATCCGCTAGGTTAATACATGTGATGTAAATGGACTTAGCACTGTAACACACACCCTTCCAGTGAGTCCCATTGGTTCACTCCCAGGACATTTAATCAGAAGTAGAAAATTGCAATAACATGAAGAGGGTAACCGATGCTTCACTAACAGTTTTCCATTCAGTACAATGCGTCCTTTTTCACTTCATGTTATGTGCTAAAGCTATTAGTTGCTATAATGTAATAGATCCCGGGAGCATATTGTACTTTTTAATAGAATATATAGGCTGCAACACTGTTAACCAGAAGGATTTGTGAGTGAGAGTGGCCTCTCTCTGACACAATCGCCCGAAAACGAATGCTGACCCCATTTCACCGGTGAAAAATTCAGCGCTACAAACATTTTTTTTTGTGGTACCTGAGTGTGGCTGACATAAAAAAGACAGGAAAATAGTACGAAAGGAAGACAGACTTGGGTTGGTGCTATTCGGAGCCAAGAGGAAACCAGGTCCAACCCAAGCTAACACACAACGTCACCACAGGGCTCTTCACGTGGCAACGTTCTTAGAACGCTGCGAAGGCTTTGAACACCGTGGACCAGGAGTCTGAGCGTAAGAAACTTTGCTGACCCTCTGTAAGAAGTTAAGCCAATTAAATGTATGCACAGTATTATAGTCATTGTGCAAGTTAAACAGTCAGCACCGGCTTGTTTATTGCTGGTATGTAACTCCTGCATAGCCCTTATCCGTCACCTTTTAGGAAATTTTTTAAATGTTTTATTCCTTGCAATAACAACAGGCCTGTGGCAGAAACAGTTTGACAAGAGTGCATTCTGTGGAACTCTTGGTCCCTATCTCTCCGTGGGAGTGCAAAATGCAATAGTGCATTCAAGTGCACTAGTGCATTCCTTCTTTAAAAAAAAGTAATTCTGTTTTTTTTTTTAAACGCAACAACCTCCAGACTCTAAGCAAGCATTTCTGGAAAGAAAACGCAAGCACTTGCGTTATTGATTTGATTTCATGTAGTTTCATGCAGTAGCTGTTTTAAGTAAAAATAACTGAGCCGACTGTTATTTTTTTTTTATCTTTTGAAAAAAGATGGGTGTTGCACACAGGAGCGTTCAGCAGAGGGCCTGGATATTTGAGTATAAATAGTGTTAAACAGGGGCCGTGCCAGACAGGAATGTGCCCCTCAAGGGTATCTGTTGGCCAGTACCCAGCCTTAGCTCACGAGCGCTAACATTCGCTGGAGCGTCGCCAAGAATCCGGGGAGAAGAGAGGGAAAATTCCTCGCAGGGCCCGTTGTCTCACGACGTTGGGCTAATTTCTCCCGACTTCCATTCCTCCGCTCCACCACTCTGTTCGCCGAGCACACTCCACCACATGGGCAGAGGAAGAGAGCGAGAAAAGAGGAGAGAGGAACAAGGTGATCATTTGCGAGGGGTAGAGAAGACGGGAGAGAGGAGGAGTGGGTTTGCTGATAAGGCTGGGAGAGGAGAAGAAGGAGAATCTTTAAAAAAGAGAGGAGGAGAGGAGAGTGAAAGAGATGAAAGAAGAGGAGAAAAAAGAGGGGCAGGGGTTGGTAAAAGAAAAGCGGAAGAGAGGACTGTACGTACAGTAGGCTGTAGTTGACGTGTTCGTTCTGCGATGATACGGCTTCGCTTCGGGTTGGCCTGGTTTCTGGGAATCTGTGTGTGATTGTAGTGTGTTAGAGTGTCTTTACAAGAACAAACAGGCCCCGTCTCATTCTGACGGTGTGCAGACAGGCACCTGCCTCCATTGGCGTTGCACTGTGACGAAACACAACACCAACGGCAGGCTATTTCCAGCGGCCATCACCTGCATATTAAAGAGTATGTTTTAAAACAGGAATCTGAACCAACAGCCTTATAAAACATAGAGGAATGAAAAAACGGATAAAGCGTCCCCTGTAGGTCTTTTACGCGCAGGTATAAAGAGACGACACTTAAAGATAAGCCGTGGCAAGGCCACATTCTTGTCTAATTTGGTTTTGTGACAGAGGAAGTTTACGCGCACGTCAGATTGCAATTGGGTCACATTGACGTGCCAGGGTTTAGCACTCATGTTGTTGCCAAGCATGCTTGCAGCGTGCGTCTCTCCACACGCCTTTGTGTGCATGCGCGTGAGCGAGCGTGTAGACGCAGCGCACCGCAGCCCTTTATCCTAGTTTGCTCACCGCCAGAAACTCTTGCCAACTCGCAGGTTGTGTGTTGACCAAAATCTTTTCAGGGATCAGAGGTCAGAGGTTATGGTTACTCTCTCTCTCTCTCTGAGTTCGCCCCGAGATGGGTGGCGGTGTTCCGACCGAGAAGCGAGATAGAGTCACTGGCTGTTCTCCACAAACATCTGAAAACACACCTTTTCACATCACACCTCAGTGGTTCTATTAAAATAATCAAACTACATAAAAACAAGCTCTTCTCCTCCTTTATATCGCAGGTCTGGAGGCATGCGCCTGCATGCTGCGCACGCTCTTATTTTGTAACTTTGCCTATCTCTGGCTCAAGTGGCGTTTGCTTACCCCGTGAAACGCACATTTGTAAGTTGCTCGGCCAAACGCCTCTGCCAAATGATTATACTGTAAATTTGAGACCGTTAGTCGCGCACATTTCCTGCAGCTACAGGAAGCTGAATCAGAAGAAGTGGGCAGATGAGGGGAAGACCCCCGGAGAGATCGCTCTGTGTACAGTGATGATGACCCGCCGGTTAAATAAGGAAACGTGGTCATTTCCATACGGCCCTGACCGAGTGGTGACCACAGAACGGACGCATCGTGGCATTTTTCTGTGTCTGACCGTGAGTCACAGCGGTGCCCCGGTCGCTGAAACAGTAAAACTCTGTGTGGGAAAGAAAAAGACAGACGGACAGACAAACAGACAGAGAGGAACAGAGAGAGATTCATCTGACATTCTGATATTATGCCCTTAAATAGACTGACACAAAAAAGTAGTATATTAGTATGCACATCAGTTTCTCATCCGTCCTGAATTTTAAAAATCATTTACATTAAAATTAAATTTTTCCAAAATTACATTTTTCAGCAAAGAAAATCCCAGCTTTTCTCCATCCCCATTTTTTAATCACCAACAGGGAGCACTGTAGCAGACTGTTTTACACACTACAGGCCACCCAGTACCACAGGTGAGCTAGCACAGGTGTATCTCTCACGGACAACAACTGGTAACCTGTGTGTAGTGTGCAGGTTACCAACAGGGATAAACGAATGTGACAACAGACCATAAAAACCCAAGCACCTTACTTCCAATGGGGATTAAAAACCACTCACCACTGCAGGGTCCTGTTCATAGTGACGTGGCCAGGCTAGACACCCTTCACTAGGGCCCAGCCAGGCTTCTATTGAGTCATTAACAGAAATCACTGTTTCAGAAAGAAATCAATCAATAAAATGTTAGATATCACTGACCGTCAGAATCAGGACTAGAATGAAAGCGAAAAGGAGGGTCGTTGGGGAGACTTTTGAGTTCTGAAATGTTTATATTTAATAGCCAAACTAACCGTAAGTGTGAAACCTTTCTTGCTTCCAACAGGAATCGGCACTGCAAAAAAAGACATGGAAAACAACATATACAGTGAAGAAATCGAAACTGAAGTTCTTTCCCTCATCTGTGTATGGAACAAACGCACTCTTGAGGCACCCATGTGTTTCTGAAAAAAAGAGAAGCTCTCTGGGCCTCTCTCTGGCTCTGTTGAAACATCACGTTACCTGCGACTGGCAGTCTGACTTTAGAGAAAAACATCACATTACCTGCCACTGGCAGTCTGAGCCTCTCCCAGACTCTGCTGATCAACAGAGCCAGAGAGAAACATCACTGACTTTTACAACCATCGGGTAATTAAAAATAAACAGTCTCCCTTCTCCGCTGTGTCCCAGGGACTCGCGGCTGTGTTTTACGGGCGCTCCTCTTACCAGATAAACAGCCGACTCCCTCCGGTTTCCCCGGGATTTCCCAGCGTACCGCGCCAACTGAACCTGACTTTCTCAAAATGTTTTTACGATGTCGTAGCAACGTTATCGCATTACCGCAATGTCATAACGACTTTATTCAACATAATTTATTAGCTGGGAGAGGCCCAGGAAGATTAAGACGTGGCAGTCATTTCAAGGGGCAGTGGAGATGTACATAGCAAACAGTTGGTCATAGGTTCAATACCCAGAGGAATGAAAACATTTAAATATAGAAAGATGAATCAAACCGGGGAAAGCTTTTTTTTTAGGGTTTGATTTATCACCCGAATCACTGTGAAAAACAGCTTACGCAGAGAGAGATAATGTTAAGAGAATGAAATGAAACGAAAGAGGAGGGGTGAGTAGTGGACAGGGAGATAAAATGAGGGAAGACAGAGGAAAAGAGATTTTAATTGAACAAAGGATAAAGGGGAAGGGAAAAGGCATAAATCACGGTTAAAACAAACGGACGGAGAGACGAGGTCCGCGCTCAGTCTGGCGAACACTGCTGTCTAACCTGCAGATCAAGCCTGGCCTCTATCTCACAAAGAGCCCTTTTACCGCCCGCTTTCTGCGCACATCACACACAAGAGCACAGCATTGTTCTGAAGAGAGAAAGAGACGGAGAGAGAGAGGGTGGGGTGGTATACTTCAAAGTATACTGTTTTTTAATTTGTTAGTTTATGTAAAGCTTTGGCAATACATCGTAATATGCAATGCCAATAAAGAATTCTTGATTGTATGGAATTGAACTGAGAGAAAAAGAGAAAAAGAGAGAGAAAGTGAGAGAATGCTACAAAGTTTACTGTTTTGTAGTTTAATGAGCTTAATGTTTATGTAAAGCCTTGGCAATACATTGTAATATGTCATGCCAATAAAGCATTGTTGAATTGAATTGAATTGAACTGAAGAAAGGAGGAGAGAGAGAGAGAGCGTGTGGTATGAGGAGGTGTGAAGAGGCTCATTTGCTGGGATAAATGATGCCCTGTGCCACACACAGCAGGGAGGTCGGGGGGGGGGGGGGGGTTGGGCTGACGACAGCGCCGGAGAATTCCGCCGCTTCCGTCGGCCAGCCAGGAGACTCGCTCCGAGCGTCACGCGAAGACGACGCACGCGCTCAGAGGGAGAAGAAAACAGAGCGACGGAGCGGGGCGGCGGCCCAGCTCCTCCAGTCCTGACCCCCTCCCCACCCTTCAGTACAGTTTATACTGCTCCTTTTGTCTGCTCTTCTGCATCTGCACGCGTTCCGGAACGGATGAACGGATAGAGGGAGGAAAGGAAGACAAACGTGATGAGGAGGACGAAAAGAAGAGAGAAAAGGGGTGAGTGAGAAACTCGTTTCACAATCAAGCCGCCGCAGGACAGAGACGAGGAAAAGGGCCAGCTACTAAATAACCGCCAGTGCAGGCAGGGGCCGGCTGCGGTTACTCTGTGTTTGCACTGGGCATGATGGGATATGTAGCCCTCTCTGCCCTCTGACCTCTAAACTGCCCTCCTGAATTACACTCTATTGTATTGTCTTCTCCCCATCGTTTATTGTAAGGCCTTCTCTCTTTCTCTCTCTCTCGTTGCTAAAGTAAAGCTAAAACTTTTTCCATAAACTCACTGAACATTTTAACAGACAGTTTGCGTATTATGTGGCTTGTTTCATCCCACTTGTTTTTGTTCCTGCTTAGCCTACTCGAGAGAAGGGTGTATTTCACTTGGACCTGAAAGCGTATCTTTTTCCTTCGCTCCCTCCCTCCCTTTCTCCCACTCTCCTTCTCTCTTTTTTAATCAAATTCCTCATTGACATGAGCGGCTGCCAGGGCCCTCCAGAACGCATACGGCCATGTCAGGCTTCGATTCGAGCGGTATGAGTAACGGAGAGGAAAGCCTCCCCGCCTCTCAGCCTTATCGCTGTAGCGTGTCAGTAACACGGTAAATCTCACTCGGCAGAAGTCCTCTCTCGGCGCTGACCTCATCGCGGCGGCTAGCCCTCTGCGCAGCAAGGAGATACTGTGCCGCGCCGTTCCGTGCCACGCTGTGCCAAGCCAGACCCTGGCTAATCTCTCATTAGCATTAACGTTCACTGGCAGACCTGACAGTTTCCCAGGCTGTTTGCCTTGGAACAGGGCAGCTGCCCTGAACCTGCAGCATGAAGAGATGCCTGTGCAGCGTGTCCCAGCGCTGAGGTAAACTCAGCGAGCCGCTGGGCGTCGGATGAAAAGACCTACGGTTTTGGGTTTGAGTTTGTGTCTGAATTTTTTTTTTTTCCACAAAAGGACCCTTGGGAGGAGGTGGAGGAGGAGGAGGAGGGGAGGAAGGGGGGGTGCGTGTGAGGAAATCTCTGCTCAGCATCTGGAAAATATGCCATCAATCCACTTTCCCAACCTTTCACCTCCCCTCACCTCAGTGCCCCACTGCCCGATCCCTGCAGTATGCCCCACACACTGCGGTGAACATGCCCAGAACACAGAGACAATACAGAACATAGAACACACTGAAACAAAACACAGAAAACAGTCGGAACATAGAACACACTGAAATAGAACACATAGAAGAGGCAGAGCATAGAACACACTGAAACAGAACACATAGAACAGTCGGGACATAGAACACACTGAAATAGAACACATAGAAGAGGCAGAGCAGAGAGCACACTGAAATAGAACACAGAGAACAGTCGGGACATAGAACACACTGAAAGAGAACACAGAAAACAGTCAGAACATAGAACACACTGAAATAGAACACATAGAAGAGGCAGAGCAGAGAACACACTGAAAGAGAACACAGAACACAGAAAACAGTCGGAACATAGAACACACTGAAATAGAACACACTGAAAGATAACACAGAAAACAGTCGGAACATAGAACACACTGAAATAGAACACACTGAAAGATAACACAGAAAACAGTCGGAACATAGAACACACTGAAATAGAACACACTGAAAGATAACACAGAAAACAGTCGGAACATAGAACACACTGAAATAGAACACATAGAAGAGGCAGAGCAGAGAGCACACTGAAATAGAACACACTGAAAGATAACACAGAGAACAGTCGGGACATAGAACACACTGAAATAGAACACATAGAAGAGGCAGAGCAGAGAGCACACTGAAATAGAACACAGAGAACAGTCGGGACATAGAACACACTGAAATAGAACACATAGAAGAGGCAGAGCAGAGAGCACACTGAAAGAGAACACAGAAAACAGTCAGAACATAGAACACACTGAAATAGAACACATAGAAGAGGCAGAGCAGAGAACACACTGAAAGAGAACACAGAAAACAGTTGGAACATAGAACACACTGAAATAGAACACATAGAAGAGACAGAGCAGAGAACACACTGAAAGAGAACACAGAACACAGAAAACAGTTGGAACATAGAACACACTGAAATAGAACACATAGAAGAGGCAGAGCAGAGAACACACTAAAACAGAACACAGAACACAGAACAGTCGGGACATAGAATGCATGGGACAAATAGAAGACAGAACTGTCTTCCCACCCATGGAGTCAGACGCACGAGTCAGACACAGAATGGCCCTTTTTCTCAAAGAGAAGCTACCAGTGATGGCACCCAGGTATGAATCTAGAGAATAAGGGATGAGGATAAAAGGATATATGAGAAAAGGAAAAAAGAATGTTGCTTCATTCTTCTGCTGTACAGGATTTGATTTACATCATTATGTTTAATCTTCAGCAGATACAGATACAGAGGGAGAGAGAAAGACAGAGGAGAGAGGTGTGGGCATGCCCAGTGGGTCTCAGCCTTAGTAATCGCCACCATCACTGATCCCGCCCTACTGCACGAGGGTATGATGGATTCTCAATGATCCCAGACAGGAGCCGGGACCAAACCTGTAAAAAACCGGAGCAGTCCTCTGCCTCTATTTCACCTGCATGACATGAGGCATCCCTCTCCATCGATCAAAAAGACAAACATCCTCATTCCCATAAAATCTACCTGATCCCGCCCCTTTTCCCTGCTACCTGTGCTGCTGCATGAGTCTGTGTTCTTCCTGTTACCTGGCAACAAGCGAAAATTCTGTCATTAGCTAGAATGGCCCCCTGGGGTAATCAAGATAGTTAAAAGCTCAAAGATGTCAGTTCCTTCTTCTTTCTTAGATCTTTGTTTGTCTGACTCAAACTCTCTCCAACCCCCCCCTCTCTCTCTTTCATACACACTTTTTCCACCTCCTCAATCAAGTAATGTCCCCATAGGTGAAAAAAATGCAAGTGAACAGGACATTATGTGACACATCCTGGAAACATTCTTAACACCAGCAGTAGTTTCCTGGGTCTCCCAGCCTAACTGTGACTCCCACCAACAGTTGACCCTGGAACCATAGATCTGCATAGACTTCCACTGGCTTACAGTAACCAAAACAACACAAACAACAGATTATTTAACACTATCAATTTGTGTATGCTGTACGGTTACATAAGGGGTTCTATGTTTCTATGTCTTACCAAGGTTGGTCTCACCTGCTAAGACAAAGGGAGGACATGCAGTGCGTTGTAGGAATGTGGTTCTGTGTGCAAAGAAGCCACCATTTAGGAGACCCATAAATCACAAAGATTAACTGCATGGCCGTCCCATGGTTCTATTTTCTGTGTCCAACTTCTCTCCAACATCAAAATCAAGATCAACATAAAGATAAAAATTATGTTTTTACATCAGGAGCGGAGGGGTTTCGAAAACCGCTTTGTTTGAAGCCAAGAAGTAAAACGCACAAACTCGAACACATTCCAAAAAACGTGTTTTCAACACTTTCTCTCATCTCATAGTCCCGTATAAATACGACGAAACAGGGAGACTCAAACAAGAGACCTATTCTTTTACCTCGTTCAAAAGAAGCCTTGGCTTTTTTTCATCAACATCACCGCTCTGTGGAAAAATAAAGGAGTCTAGCATGAATAGCAGGCACCTCTTACCGCAAAAACTTTAGCGTAAGATCCACTCCTGAGCCATGTATTTATTCCTATTTACTGTATGAATCCAGAAGTGCACTAGATGATTGTAACAATCTTAAATGTCAAGACTTCACTCTAATCACCACAGTCTTAATTACAGGCTTAATTACCGACTTCCACTTGCCCAGGCAACGCTCACAATTCCAGAGTTGCGTCATTGTTTTTACGTGGAACTCATTCTTTTTATTTATTGTCGTTTTTGTTGTCTTGGGATGAGAACACACAGCAATTTGTCGATCCACTTCCAGCATTGGGATCCCTTTCCTGTTCGGGAATCCGTTTCCTGTGTTTTCTTACCTGGCCTAACCTCAGCGATCTCTCTTCCTTGCCTGGAGGGGGGGGACAGGTAAACCAACACATTACATCACTGAATAACACCCTTGATGTTGAGCGCGAGGCCCTCGGGGGGGGATTTCGGGAGGGAAAGATAAACAGCGCAGAGGCTGGCGACAGGAGTGAAGTTAATTACTTAAGTCGACTTACAAACTAATGTCTGCCAGGCTGCCGTGGTCTGCTTTAATTAGATTCAGTAGGCCCCATTGGGAGTGGCTGCTGTTGAAGGACTGCTGTGTTCAACGCTAAAAGTTTATGCCTCTCCTGTAAGTGACCGCCCGCCACTAAGATAGTTCATAAAACGAAAGAGAAACGAACAAATAGAACCGGTTTAAAGAACAGGAGAGTAGGGGAAAGCTCCTCCGGGGGGGGTGGTTGTGGTTTGCAGGGTTGGGAGGCGGGGTAGTTGGACGGATTTGGGGGGTAATAATGAGGGGCATCGTGGTGTATTGTTGCCCCTGTGCAGCACCCCCCGGGTCTGTGTGTCCAGGCAGACAGAGGAGACAATGGGGTAACCGCAGAGAGAGAGAGAGCCAGAGCCTGGGGGCTGGAGGCAGAGATGTAACCAGAGGATCGGCTCTTTATCACCAATCAATCGGCCCAAAGCTTTCTCAGAGCTTTGTATTAAAGCACCCCCCACCCCCTGGGCACAGCGAACAGCTCTCTCCCTCCCTCTCTCCTCACTTTCTCTCCCTTTCCTCTCTCTCTCTCTCTCTCTCTCTCTCTCCATTGTTTTTTGTATGCAATGAAAATGCCCAAACGTTTGTTTCTCTGCTTGAGACCAAACAAAAGACACCTTCATTTGAAAGGAGAAAAGCTTCGGTTAATGGCTTTTTCATCGGCTGTCTTAGAACTGAGCTCAGTCATTTAACTCAGCTGGGGGTATAGGGGAAATGTGTGTGTGTGTGTGTGTGTGTGTGCATGCTTGTTTGTGAGTGTATGTATGTGTGTGTGCATATGCATACAGTGTGTTTGTGTACGTGTGTGTGTGGGCATGTGTGTCTGTGTGTGTGTCTGTGTGTGTTTGTGTACGTGTGTGTGTGTGGGCATGTGTGTCTGTGTGTGTGTGTATGTGTGTGTGTGTGCGTGCGTGTGTGCATGTGTGTGTATATTGTTTAAGTGCATGCCTGTGCTGACTCTAATCCTCAAAGCTCCCCCAGCACAGCGCTAGAATCCACAGGGAAGGGGAGAATGCCTGTGATATCAGAGAGAGGGAGAGAGACAGGGACAGTGTGCACCAGAGCCGCTGCCAGATCTGATATCTCTCATCATTTCAGCAAAAAAAGATTTGGCAAAGTCATTTTCCAATCACCAGCACGACCCAGAGGCCCACAGCAGAGCACAATGCTTCATAGAATGTAGGACAGCGTGGTGTGGGAGCGTAAAAGCGCCGCGGTGTGTGGTAAAACAGCGCGCTGTGGGTGTGTGAAAGCAGGCGGCTCTGAGATTTCTCTGGGGATGGGATTCATTAGCGGCGGCGAAGGAGGCGGCGTTGGCGGGCCAGCCCAGCAAGCGAGAGAGCGAGAGGGAGGGAGAGACCCGAATGTTTGCAAATTAACCCCCTGCCCCCAAAAGTATATATAAATATGGCCTGCCAGCGCCTGACGTTTGCCAGACACAGATGTCTGTGTGCGGGAGTCCAGTTTGTGCGGTCGGCGCACAAGGCCCGAGGTGAAACCTGGGACCAGATTCAGGACCCCTGCCCAGCCGGGAGGCCCCCCAGTCGAGCTGGAGGGTGTTACACGCAGCTCCAGTCAGCTCCATCAACCGCCCTTCATCCCAGCTTTCTCACACATAGTGTGAAACAGTATTTGAGATCGCTTGCAGTCAGATATTATTGTGCCTCGTCTAGGACAAAAAAACCTGACTTGGGGTTTAAAAAAATAGAAAAAAATTTGAAAGCGGAATTCCAGGTCGTTCATCTTCTTCCTCTTGGATGAATAGGGGTCAGGGTACCAGCCCTGTGCCCCCGACCCACTCCTCTCCCCACGCCGCCCGCTGTTTTCTTGGCCGACCGTGATTTACTCCTCTTGAGCCGTGTTGAAACTTGCGTGTAGTTTAGGATAGCAGGTGTTCATATACTGCAGAGTACACAGAAAAGTAATGGGGCTTGCGGGGGGAGTGTGGAGGGGTCTAACATAAAAAAAAGAAAGTTTTTAAAAAAAGACGAGGTGGGGAATCCAGGTGCTGGATGTGCCGCCTGACAGCCACTCCTGTTAAAGGGAGAGCCGTGTGGGGAAAGGACCGCGCCGGGCTTTTGCTGAAAGTTCGCAGCTTCCGACCGCGTTTCGGGGCGACGGTCGTGGCGCTGCGGAGGGCGGGGGTCAGACGTGACACAGTAGGGGGGGACGGATGGACCCCTCGCTCTGTCGTAGCGCGACGGCAAACAGAGAGGGAGCGGCTTCGAGGCAAAGGCAGAGTCTTTCAGCGCCGAGGGGACGGAATCCGGGCGACGTCAAAAAAAGAAGAGACGGAACAAAACAACACACACACACACACAAAGAAAGAAAGAAAGGAATCGCGACACAAGAAAAGAAGAAAGAGAGGAGAAAAAGTGTGTGGGACCGACACACCGGATGAAAGGAGGAAGACGGGGAGAGGAACAGAGGCGTAGAGGAGAAGTGAGGGAGGGAGAGAGGAATCAAACGGATTGTGTTTTTGTCGAGGCGGGATGAGGGAACAAACACACAGAGTCAGAGCAGTCAGGGATGCTAAAAGCCTGTCAGCCCAAGTACCCCTCCCTCCTAATGCCCTCCCTCCCTCCTAATGCCCCACCCCAGGTACCCCTCCCTACCCACAATACCCTCCCTCCCTCCTAATGCCCCACCCCAGGTACCCCTCCCTACCCACAATACCCTCCCTCCCTCCTAATGCCCCACCCCAGTACCCCTCCCTACCCACAATGCCCTCCCTCCTAATGCCCCACCCCAGGTACCCCTCCCTACCCACTATGCCCTCCCTCCCTCCTAATGCCCCACCTGAGGTATCCCTCCTGCTTCCTAATGCCACCTCAGCCCCCTCCCCACTCCCCAGTCTCTTTCTCATTCTCCATTGTCCTCAGCCCACCCCAGGGCTGGGTATCTACATGTGTGTGAGTATGTCCAGTACAGCAAATCTTTTCTAATGATCACACACTCACACGCGCACACACACAGACACACACAAGTACGCACGCACGCGCGCACACACACACACAGGTAACCTGCTCTGCAAAGATGGCTGTTTGAAAGCTACAAGGCAAACTGCAAGCCATTGGACTCAGGCATTGGTCATGGAGCATCGTGTTCGAGGGAGCAGCAGCTGACGGCTCTCGCCCAGTGATAATGACTCTGGATCCTCACTGTTGTTCAGCTACAGGACCTGATCCCATCACATGGGAAGGCTTTGTCCCATGTGTCTACAATAATGGTGAAAAGGTAAGATCATATGCATATAATTCATAAAATACATTTTTGATAATGTGTACATTCATGTGTATATGCTTTTGTGCATTTGTGTGTGTGTTTGTGTGTGTGTGTATGTGTGTGTGTGTGAGAGAGAGAGTGTTTTCTATGTGTGTGTTGTGTGTATGTCCGTGTGTTAAGTTTGTGTATGTGTCTGTGTGTGTCTGTATGTGTGGGTGTGTGTATGTGTAAGTGTGTGTGCTGAAGGGTTCTGAATGGGGGGTCTGTAGTGATATATTTGCTCATCCTCTTATCTCTGAAGGTGTGATGGTGGTCACATTCAACACACAGACGCTCCAGTGTAAACTGGTGCTGTGGGGGGTGACAGAACATCCACAGGAAGTACGGCGCTCTTATGAAGCGCTCTTTTATTTCTGTCCGTACAACACGTCCCTTGTGTCGGGCACCCTGGCACATAGACAGTTAAACATCGGCTTTCTTTTAAGATAAGAGTTGGGGGATGAGGGGTGTGGGTGGTAGTGGGGGGGGGGGGGGGTTTGGAGGTAGGTGGTCCTATCACAGCATTGAATTATAGCGCTTTGAAAAAATTAAGCCCTCCCGATTGGGCAAACAGGAAAGATAGTTCCAGCACTTTCGCGCAGGGTCCAGGAGATTAAGAGCAGCAACGACCAGGGACACACACACACATGCACACACACACACACACACACACACACACACGCACACGCAGAGTTTTCAACAAAGGCCCCATTTACCACAAACTCTGCCCGTCTTGTTTCACAGTAAAAGACCTTAAGAATGTCACCTTTCCAAACGGTGCAGGTGGAGCTGAGCTGCACTGAAGCGCTGGATCAGAGGCCTGTATCCCAGACAGCGCTACACCAAGCTCAGCCTAAACGTACAGGCATCAGCACCTGGTCCAACTCCACTATTGTGACACAGGAACTAAGGGTAATTCTGTCCAAAAATGCTGGCTGCCTTTTAGCACTGCTGACTGAACAGGTCCTCACGCACACTCCTGCCTCTCTCTTTCTCTCTTTCTCTCTCACACACACACGCACACACACGCACGCACACACACACACACACACGCACACACACACACACATTTCAAATGTACCCTGCACCCCCTGCCCCCAGCATGCAGCACTTTATCATTCTTTAATGGCAGTGACACATTCCATCCTTTCTTTCTTTCGACCCACAAACCAAACATGCTCCCCACTGCTCCCTCCTTCCTGCTAATCACAGACCCTTCAGTTACATGATGCATGGAGGGAGATTACTGTGTGTGCATGTGTGTGCTCGTGTGTGTGTGTGCAATGCCTCTACCTCCCACACACACACACACGCAAACACACGCACACATACACACACCTACACACACATACATTCACACCTACACACACGCAAATACACACCTACACACACTACACACAAACACACACACATAAATACATAAGCACACACACCTACACACACATTCACACACACACAACACACACAACACACCAACACACACACCAACACATAAAACACATACATAATAAGCACACACTACACACCACACATACATCACACCCTTCACACACGCAAATACACACCTACACACACACTACACACATACACAACTACAGACACACACACACTTGTTCTAATGCTTCTGTCTGCACCTGTCTCTGTCTCAGTGTTGTTTTCTCTGATGTTGTTTTTGGTCATTGATGCAATGGAGACAGAGCTTTTGGTGCGTTAATACAGAGTCCGTGGTGGTTTAAGTGCATTAATACAGAGTCTGTGGTGGTTTAAGTGCGTTAATACAGAGTATGTGGTGGTTTAAGTGCGTTAATACAGAGTCTGTGGTGGTTTAAGTGCGTTAATACAGAGTCTGTGGTGGTTTAAGTAAGTTAATACAGAGTTTGTGGTGGTTTAAGTGCGTTAATACAGAGTCTGTGGTGGTTTAAGTGCGTTAATACAGAGTCTGTGGTGGTTTAAGTGCGTTAATACAGAGTTTGTGGTGGTTTAAGTGCGTTAATACAGAGTCTGTGGTGGTTTAAGTGCGTTAATACAGAGTCTGTGGTGGTTTAAGTGTGTTAATACAGAGTCTGTGGTGGTTTAGGTGTGTTAATACAGAGTTTGTGGTGGTTTAAGTGCGTTAATACAGAGTCTGTGGTGGTTTAAGCACGTTAATACAGTCTGTGGTGGTTTAAGTGCGTTAATACAGAGTCTGTGGTGGTTTAAGTGTGTTAATATAGAGTCTGTGGTGGTTTAAGCACGTTAATACAGTCTGTGGTGGTTTAAGTGCATTAATACAGAGTCTGTGGTGGTTTAAGTGTGTTAATACAGAGTCTGTGGTGGTTTAAGTGCGTTAATACAGAGTCTGTGGTGGTTTAAGTGCGTTAATACAGAGTCTGTGGTGGTTTAAGTGCATTAATACAGAGTCTGTGGTGGTTTAAGTGTGTTAATACAGAGTCTGTGGTGGTTTAAGTGCGTTAATACAGAGTCTGTGGTGGTTTAAGTGTGTTAATACAGAGTCTGTGGTGGTTTAAGCACGTTAATACAGTCTGTGGTGGTTTAAGTGCGTTAATACAGAGTCTGTGGTGGTTTAAGTGTGTTAATACAGAGTCTGTGGTGGTTTAAGCACGTTAATACAGTCTGTGGTGTAATACAGAGTCTGTGGTGGTTTAAGTGTGTTAATACAGTCTGTGGTGGTTTAAGTGCGTTAATACAGAGTCTGTGGTGGGTTCATCGTGACACTGAGGTTGATGAGTTAACAGAAATCCAGGTTCCTAAATACCACTGCATGCTGCTGCAGCAAGTAGAGCCAAAGCTGACGCACAAAGTTCTCAGAGCGCTGCAGAAACGTTGCACAAATGCGCTGAAAAATGTGCTGCGTGTTGGACAGCGGGCACCAAATTAAAAGCCCCTTTCACATCCTTCCCAGCTCCAGTCAGAACACGTCTCGTTTGGCGCTGAACGAAGGCGAGTAGAACAGAGAGCCGAAAGACAAACTACCAACGCACATTCTCCCTCCCTCGCTCTCTCTCTCTCTCTCTCTCACACTCTCTTTCTCTTTCTCAGACAAAGTGTCCTCTCTTTTCATGCTTGGCTTGCCATGTACCTTGGTCAGGGTTTTAAGTGCTGACTTCAGAAAGACAGAAGAAAGGAAGGAGTACCAGAAAAAAGAGCTGCTGAGTATTTATGTGTCATATGAGGGGGGTCTGCCTCAGCATTCCCACACACACACACACACACACACTCACACACCCACACACACACACACACACGTGCACACATGCACACACATGCACACACATGCACACACACACACACACACACACACATGCACACACTCACACACACACACGCGCACACATGCACACACACATACATGCACACATGCAGGGATGCACACAAACACACATGCACACACGCGCACACACACTCACACACGCGCGCACACACACACTAACTCACACACACACACGCACACACATGCACGCACACACACACACTCACACGCGCACACACATGCACACATGCGGGGACGCACACACAAACACACACACACACACACACATCACACATGTACACACACACACATACAAGCACACATGCAGGCACGCACACACACACACACACACACACACACACGCACTCACACACACACAAACACACACACACAGACACACACAGACACCCCCCAGAAAATATGTAAATGCAGAGAAAAGGATGTAGAGGTAGAGGAGAGGAGGAGAGGTGTTAAGTGGTGGCTGAGCGCAGGGAGAGTGTGCAGTCAGTGGCCTGCGACAGCGCTCCGGTTTATCCGGCAGACAACCGCTCCTTTGGGAATTTCACCGGATCCCGTTTCCACACCCCCTCTGGGAGGGACGCTTCAGACAGGTGACAGGTCATACGACCCCCCTCGGGTGGTTAGGGGGGGACTGCAATGCTCCCGAACACAAGAATAATTGGATTTCAAATATAAGGCGGCAAATCTTTTCAAAACTCAACACCGAAAACTATGCAGTTGGGGAAAGTAAATTGAACTAACAAAGCTAAATAAATTCAACAAGATACAAACAGATTATGTTCAGGGTTCTTCCTGGAAAATATTTTTTTGTGCCTAATTTCCAGACCGCACAATAACAGCTTCCATAATCAGAGAGAGGTCTGGGAGTTATCCCACTGTTTACACTACGCCCCCCCCGACATACCCCCCCATAATGACAGCCATCAGGCTGCGGCTCTCTCTGCCACCACCGCTCGGCCCAATCTGTTTTCACAAGAATGAAACACCTTAAATACATAATGAGCGGGTCGCTCCTGCCTGGGCACCCGTGTGTAACCAGTCCGACGGACCCCACAAAGGCCCCCATTCACCGAGCCGGCCCGGGTCACAAACCCCACGTCCGGGTCTTCAAAGGAATCTTTCGTCTGCTTTTTTTCAAGGTGGTAGCAATGGCCTTCTCTCTCTCTCTCTCTCTCTTTCTCTCTTTAAAAAAAGTGAAATTGAACGAGCCGGGTTGCGGGTCCCGTTTTGGTGAGGTCATACTGAAGGCTGTAATGAGACCGGAAGCTCGCCCTCGTTGCCACGGAGAGGATAACCCCCCGAATTTCTGGTCGTAGCCCTGCCCCCGGCGGCCATCACAACCCGTTATGTCCGTCGGTTAAGCACAAATGAGGCCGCTGTCCCATCTCTGCATGGCGCAAAGAAACGGCGGCTTGAACCCAGGACCGCTAACGAATGATTTACAATTCATTCAACGACTTCCACTCTGCCCCCACCCCCCCCCCTTTTCTAACCTCTGACCCGTGACCCTTGACCCACACATTGTCATCCAGTCAGGTGGCAGCTTGCACTCCACAAGGGTACGAGATTCCAATGGGCTGCGTTCTCACAATAAGTCCTCCTCGACATTGTCTTCGGCAACAAAAAAATACACCAATCACCACTCATTCACACCCCGTCCCACCTCCTGGCTCCCCTCCAGCATTGTTACCCAGAAATCTGCCCATTCTCCAGTACCTCAGGGACCAATTAAGAATATCCCAAGCCCATACTAAACCACTCTCCTCTCTTTCACCTCTCCTCTCCTCCTGTCCTGTCCCTCCTCCCTCTCCCCTCCCTTCCTCCACCAGTAAATGAATCTCCGTTTCTCGCTCCAGAACAGAAAAAGAAAAGAATAACAGGAGGCGGAACACCTCTGCCCCCCCCCCCTTTTGAACTGCTCCTGACAGCCCTGTTTTGCTGCCAGAATAACGCTCTTCTTATTTCCTGTCTTTTCTTTTAAAAAAGAGGTTTCTTCCTTCTCTCTCTCTGTGTCTCTCTATCTATCTCTCTCTCTCTTTCTCTCTCTCTCTCCCTGTCTCTCTTTCTCTCTTTCTCTCTCTCTCCCTGTCTCTCTATCTCTCTCTCTCTTTCTCTCTCTCTCCCTGTCTCTCTATCTCTCTCTTTCTCTTTCTGTGTCTCTTTCTCTCTCTCTCTGTCTCTCTTTCTTTGTCTCTTTCTCTCTCTCTCAGGTTAATGTGAGATGAAACATCAGGAACTCCTGAGCAAAGTGACTTTTATGTTTCTAAGCCGCAGAAGATTAGCAGCAGCAGCTGTGGAAGTGTAATAAAGGCACCTCACACACACACACACACACACACACACACACACACACACAGACACACACAGACACGCTCACACAGACACACACACACACACGCACACACACACACACACACACTCATACACACACAGACACGCTCACACACACACACACATACACATACACACACACACACTGGATGGAGGGACACAGAGACAGAATAGAAGGATGGAGGGACAGGGAGATAGAAGAGAAAGATGGAGGGACACAGAGACAGAATAGAAGGATGGAGGGACACAGAGACAGAATAGAAGGATGGAGGGACACAGAGACAGAATAGAAGGATGGAGGGACAGAGAGACAGAAGAGAAGGATGGAGGGACAGAGAGACAGAATAGAAGGATGGAGGGACAGAGAAACAGACAAAGAGGAAGGGAGAAGCAAGTAAGCCAGGAAAAGCGAGAGGGAAGGTGGGACAGAGGCTGGATTTGGATTTGGATTTGAATTTGAGTTAGCAATAGTGATTTGTTCAAAGCAGAGCTGGGCCTGTGTCTTTACTGCAGATACTGACAGACCCTTCATCCTCCACTACACTCCTCCTCTTCCTCTCCCATCATCACCATCATTACTTTTTACCCTGCCTCTTTGCCCTATGGTCTCGATGGGCAACAATAATATTATTTATTTATGAAGCACTTTCCAAACAAAAGTAAAGTACTGTAAAGTACAGTACGTTTAAAGCACTTTCCAAATAAAAAATGTACAGAGAACTGGGACAGTGAGGTCACAGCCTCCTCATATAATCAGCTAATCAGAGTTACTGATGCCATTGAGGATATTCAAGCTCTGGGAGACTGGCCACAAGAGCCTCCATAAGGCTAGTGAGACAGGTTTGGCTAACACAACTTTAGCCTCGGCTTAAGTTCAGTGTCCCGTTCTTTGGCTCTAAATGTTACGCTTTAAAAGAGTTTATGGGCTTCATCATGCTGGTTAAAGGATATGCTTGAATGGGATTAAACTGCCTATTTTCTTTGCTAAAACTCTATGGCCTGTTCCCTCTCAACCCCTCCACATTCACTCCATGTCCTGAGCCAGCAGCACTTACTGCACATAAATCACACTTTACATATTATCCTTCTACAAAGGCACAAATGTACAGAGATATTTCAGGCTGTGTGCTGCTTTGTGTTCGATCGAGGAGTCAAACCTGCAACCTCTTAGTTAGCAGAGCAGCTCTTTAGCTGCAATACAACTCTGACACATAACTCTCATGAACTTCAATAATCAACATTTTCATATGACGTTTCAAAAGCAGAAATATATTTATTATTGAAACCATAAATATATAAATTATAGTCATTGTTATTCTACCCAACAAAGGCCAGAAATAAACAAACAAACAAAAAAATGGAAAAAGCTTTAAAAAAAGTAAAAAATAAAATAAAATAAAAAACTTTAAAAAGCTTAGCGACTGTATGGTTGACCGTAGCACTGGTCCCTGATAGGAAGACAAACCCCTTTCAGAAAAGTATGAATGCAAACGGTATGGACAAGGCAAATGGACCAAGTTTTCTTTCTTTCTATCTTTTAAAGTATAGCACCAATTACATCACTTTTACACTTCAATCAGCTGGGTCTTATGAACATTGAACAACAGCAGCAGGCATAGTTTTAGACAACACAATCAGTGTCAGGACCCGATAAAGACCCAGGAACACATGTTAAGCCTCCAATTCCAGATCTGTGTTTGATCAGTTTTCACAAGATCTGCGGCAGCACCGTTTTCAAAAAGCAGACACCCCACCCAGCCCCGGCCCACCCCACAGGCTCCCTTGGGCTGATCCGCGTGCACTCATGGTGGTGAGATGCATTGTGGGAGTCGGCGACTACAGGGATTGGTTAACGTTTGTCGGCGGACTTGGGCTGATCGCGCACCTGCTTCTCTCGCCGTGAACTTGGAATTCGGGAACGCCCCAGGCCCGCAATGTTGCCACTGGACTTAACCCCTGCCTTATCACTAATGTGTGTGTGTGTGTGTGTGTGTGCGCGTGTGTGAGACTTCAAAGAGTGGTGGCTTACACAACACTGCTCACACAGGCAAAGGCAGGGTTATGGGGCTTTGTGTGTGTGGGTTTATAAATGTTACATCGCAAAGTCCACCTGGGAAACAACCATGCGTAGAACATAACAAAGCAGAAACAAGTATCGAGTAAGACGTGTGTGCATACGGACATATGTATGTGTACTCTGTGTGTGTGTGTGTATGCTTAACATGTATGTGGTTGTCGATTTGAAACCCTGGTCTATAAAGCGGTGCGTGTGTAAGCGTGTGTTCACATATGAAGGCCATCTCGCCGTGAGCCCTGCTGTCCAGTGTGTATGGGGGAGGAGACTAATTCAAAGGGGCGTGGCAAAAAGAAGAGGGGGGTGGGGGTTGTAGACTCTACTCCACTGA
>CM040394.1:96159332-96216832 GCA_022702515.1 Ilyophis sp. 1 JC-2022
CACGCAGCACCAACCCAGAGCACCAACCCAGAGCTCCAACCCAGAGCTCCAACACGCAGCACAAACACAGAGCTCCAACCCAGAGCTCCAACACAGAGCACAAACACAGAGCTCCAACCCAGAGCTCCAACCCAGAGCTCCAACCCAGAGCACCAACACGCAGCACAAACCCAGAGCACCAACCCAGAGCTCCAACCCAGAGCACCAACCCAGAGCTCCAACCCAGAGCTCCAACACGCAGCACAAACACAGAGCTCCAACCCAGAGCTCCAACACAGAGCACAAACACAGAGCTCCAACCCAGAGCTCCAACCCAGAGCTCCAACCCAGAGCACCAACACAGAGCACAAACCCAGAGCTCCAACCCAGAGCTCCAACCCAGAGCACCAACCCAGAGCACCAACCCAGAGCTCCAACCCAGAGCTCCAACCCAGAGCACCAACCCAGAGCTCCAACCCAGAGCTCCAACCCAGAGCACCAACCCAGAGCTCCAACCCAGAGCACCAACCCAGAGCTCCAACCCAGAGCTCCAACCCAGAGCTCCAACACGCAGCACAAACACAGAGCTCCAACCCAGAGCTGCAACACAGAGCTCCAACCCAGAGCTGCAACACGCAGCACCAACCCAGAGCTCCAACACAGAGCACCAACACAGAGCACCAACACAGAGCTCCAACTCAGAGCTCCAGCACAGAGCACCAACCCAGAGCTCCAACACAGAGCACCAACCCAGAGCACCAACCCAGAGCATCAACACAGAGCACCAACCCAGAGCATCAACACAGAGCACAAACACAGAGCACTGCTACAGTCATTAGTCACAACCCAATCAGAGACCATGGGGCGCTGGGACAGGAATTTGACAGAGGGAATGAAGAATGTGAAAGAGGGCGACAAAGAGGGAATGTGCGCTAGAGAATGAGAGAGAAAGTGATAGCAAGCACAGTAAGTGAGAGAAAGAAGGGAAATGTGAGGAAGAGATAGAAGGACGTTGAGGTGGAGAACATAGTGGGAGAAAAAAAATGAACCTGCAGGTCAACTGTCAGACAAGAGGATGCAACTGGAAATCACATTATTCAATATTAAAATGCTGCCATGTTCCAGCTCTACGCTCACTCTTGCCCTAAAATACAGATGTCGTCCAGCTCAACAATCATATAATAACTCCTGCCAACTTCCAGCTTGAATCCCACGCGAAAATACAGGCAACTTCCAGGCCCAAAACTTGGCAATGTAATGCATCAGCAAATAGAGAGATGAGAGACAGAAAGTGGAACGTATACAGATAGAAAGAGAGAGGGATAGAGACAGGCAACGGAAAAAAGAAAAGCCAGAGATAGAGGGAGTAAGAGAAGAAAAGTATACCCCGTAGACTTTTGGGAACGATGTTGATCTCTTCATCTTTTAAATGTATCCGTCAGTTTCTTTTTAAAAGAATGTTTTCTCTCTCCGGCGTCTGTCCCTCGTTGCTTACTGCTCCCTCAAAGCAATTTATTTCATAATTTCTCGCTCGTTTATCTATTTATCAAAACGCAAAGCATGCCTGAGGTTTTTAAAGTACCTCCAAAAGCTATTCCCCAGCATCGTGCCCCACACCCAGTAGTTTGGGTCCCTTTGAGGTCCAAAATAAGACCTGACCTCAGATCAGAGACGCGTCCCCTGAGTTATCCTCTGAGTGATCCTATTAAAGTTCTTTTTTTTCTCTCTCTCTCTTTTTTTACCCTGCTCTTATTTTATTAAATACCTGCTAAACAGCCCTGGCTTGTAAAGATTCATTAATTTTTTTGGGTAGTCAGATTTTTTTTTAAAGAAAGAAAGAAAAATAAATAAATACAGTGCAATGGCTCGAACCTTTTAACACATTAAAAGTGATATTATGGGTTTATTTTCCCATCCTCTGAAAACACAGCTCAGCGTGACAGATGGCATTTTTTGGCCTTTAATAAACCGTCCGCACCCCATCCACCCCAGCCGACCTCCTAAAAAAGCACACTGAACCCCCATTCACTACGGTCGAAGAGGAGGAAAATGTTTTTTTTTTAAAACCTTGGCAACAGACACTGTTTCTCATTCACAATATCCGGCACGTCCACCGCGACAGCCAGTCAGCCTGACCTCTTCAGGAATACTGCAGCCCTGAAGTGCTTACTCACCCTCCTGGGGTGCGATGATGAGAACGTCGCACTGGAGGGGAGACAGGGGGGAGAGGGTGACCACGCCCATCAGCCCTGCCCCAGCTAGGCTCGTGTTCAACGGCGCTCATTCGCCCCCCCCTCTTATGACACACCGCAGCGGGGGCGTGGCCAGAGGGCTCCCATTGGCTGCTGCGGGGCGGTTCTCTCTCTGTCACAGGTGGCAGAGGGGGGAGGGGGATGTGATTCAGGCCGGACGGGATGGCGGTATGACTCGGATCCGCGGGTCCCAGGGTTTCTAAAAACGGGCCGCCTGTCTGTCCCGCTCCTCTCTGCGCCCACGGCGATTCCCACTACCCCTCTAACCCGGGACCAACAGAGGATGACCCAGCGCCCGCTCCGCCATGCTGGAAGGCAGGGGGTGGGGACGTGTTTTCGCTATTTAGGACACAAGCAGGACTGCTGCAGCTATCAGAGATTAGCATCTCCAAAGCAGCTCCGTATGCCATACTGCTGGGGGGGGGGGGGGTTTGCATGACAGCAGACAGCAAGGGCTTCGCTGGCCCATGACAAATCAGATCAGGATAAGAGTATGACACACAGGTACCACATACACACACACACACACACACACACACACACACACAAAACCCAAAACGATCTGTTTATCAGTCTTTAACCTACGCTGAAGTGCTATTTCATGCCGGTGCTGGGGGTATGTGTGCATCTAAGCATGTGTGTACATGCCTGTGTGTATGAGTGTGTGTGTATGCATATGAATGTGTGTATAAGTGTGTGCGCATGTGTGCGTGTGTGTATAAGTGTGTGTGTATGTATGTGTGTACGTGTGTGTGTGCATGCATGTGCGTGTATATGTGTGTGTGGTGCAGCGGTGTCGGCGTGACGGGTGGCAGCGCATGCCTGTGTGTGTGTGTGTGTGCTGTTACCTTGACGGTGCGGTGGTGTCGGCGTGACGGGTGACAGCGCATGTTGCTGGTGTTGCAGCAGCCAGTGCAGCGCTTCACCTCCACGCACGGCGGCCAGATCAGGAAGTTGGCGGAGGTGGGATCCACCTGGCTGCGCGGGATCTCGTAGATCACCGTCCGCGTCTTACAGACGGCCGGCACCGCCTCCTCTGGAGGGGAGGGGTTAACACCAGCAGGTCAATAAAGCCAGCCTATCAGCAATGGGCACCAGAAGATAATGATGTAATGGCAGTATGAGTGTGAAGCCCTATACAGGGACACAAGCTTGTGTTTTTAACAGAAGTAGAAACTAAAAAAGAGAATGAGAGAAAAGAGATCAAAGAAAAATCCTGTATGTCAGAGGGCGGGAAGGAGGAGGGAGCGTGAGGAGCTTGCGAGAGAGAGAGAGAGATAGAGAGAGAGAACAAACAAGCAAGAGAGATAAAGTTAGATTGTTAGAAATTGCTTTGGCATGCTGATGTGTGGCCATGCCAATAAAGCTCATTTGAATTTGAATATTGAGAGAGAAAGAGAGAGAGAACAAGCGAGCAAGAGATATAGAGAAAGAGAGGGAGGGAGTGAGTGAGAGAGAGAGAGCGAGCCCTGCCTAATTTCGCACCCACACACGACTGGCCGTCTGTGCCGTGGCTCAGGTTGAGGGTTCCTCACAGGGGTCATAAACTCCTCCCCCCTCAGAGGGGCCTAAAATACAGTCTAAATCTACAGAGGAGCCACCGGGCAGGTGAGGGAGAGCAGACAGCTAACATACACCCCCTTCCCTCTTTACAGCTGCACACATCCACACACAGCCCCTTTGTACAGAGGGAACCTCTCCAATGCTACATGCTAATCACGGCGTATACGCGCGTACATGCTGGAACTAGACTCCCCCTTTTTGAAAAGGGCACAGTGCAGTCGTATGGGTGCAGCAGGTCTAAACTCTGCCATCTGGACGAGGCAGAAACCTCAATGTAACTTTATGGGAAAGGGTGTGTTTGAGTGTGAGCAACACGTCCAATCACATTCCTCTACATGAAGGCACACTGTAAAATGTAAATACAGTTTTACTGAATGAACAGAGCATTTCCCAACTGAGAGAAAGGAGGAACTAGTCGCAATAACTCAATTAAAAAGGTTAACTATAAAATTTAAAGACCAGTGAATATCTGAACCGTTTTAAGCCGTGCTCAAATGGTTCAAGGTATTTGTTTTCCGCCAAGCCTTTGAGTAAACTCTTTTTTGTTTTTGTTTTACGGTGACGCCGCTCCCAGCCAGATTGGTGAGATCATACCAGTCGTGGCTAACACGGGACCGGGTCAAAAAGGTGAGTCTAGTCCCAGCAGGTAAACGTGTACACGCCACTTCTGCGGGCGGGACGGGGCGGCGCTGGGCCTCCCAAACCCGTGTTCCGCTCTCCGGAGCGCTGGGGCGGGGCAGTCCTGCCCTGGAACACTGCAAGCCGTGACACGAACGCCGAATATCTGGAATTCCCTCGCTCCGGGACACATTTTTTCCCTTCGACGCGAGCGCCGGAGCCCGCGCCACCGCGCCGCTGCTTACGATCGACTCCTGCCGTTCCCGCTGCCTCCTCACTTCCTGTCTTTTTTAAGCCAATCAGAAAGCACAGGAACGGACATCTATCTTCCCATAAACACACTACCTGACAGTGAATGAACCCTCATATTAAAGGGCCAAGTTAAATCTCTAGGCTGAAGGTAGTGAAAATTGGAATCGCCTACATATTCACTCAATAAAAGGTGTCAGATGAAGTTTGTGGTGCAGTCCATAGGACGACCAACTCTCGGGCCATATACAAGCCCCCCAACCTTGGCACTATCTACACTAGAGTCCCATCTCTAAGTGTAACCCTCTCTGCTATCCCCCTGTCTGAATAAATACAAAATACAAAAGGAAGGCAGGTTGTCTGCTCTCTTTTTAACTCTTTATTTATGAATGAATAAGAGGCTTTTGGGACCACACCATCCTCTATACACACCTCTGTACACACCTGTACACACATCTGTACACACCTCTATACACACCTGTACACACCTCTGTACACACCTCTATACACACCTGTACACACCTCTGTACAAACCTCTGCATCAGTGCTGCTCATTCCTTCAATCACAACAAGAGAATGAAAGACTGGTGCAAAAGACGAGGAAATTATAAATGAAGAGAGAAAACTGAAAGCAGGGTGAAAGCGGAAGGAAGAAAGATAGAAAATGAACAACGAGGAGAGGAAAATTCAGACGCTCCCTCCGCTAGCGATGATGGCTTACCGATGCTTCTCTTCCTCCTGGTGTGGAGCTGAGAGCTCTTCAGGTCAGAGTAGCTCGACGAGTAGTCCTTGTGGTACTTCGGCTTGGGCTCCTCAAGGACCTCATTGTCGACACCTCATCAAAACAAAAGCACGACCCACGTTACTTTCCCTCTCTATCTCTCTCTCTCATTCACACACACACACAATTAAAATTAAAAAGGGGTGGAGCCACCAAACCATTGAACCATTCACAAAGCAGGAACCTCCAAGGGGCCACTCAAAAGTTTGTGTAAATTAGAGAGGAACTACAAATAAATCCCAAGTGAGAGACAGAGCTACAATGGATACTACACATTTGTTTTCAATGCTTGGGCTATTAACCTAGTGCGAGTGCTTGGCTGCTTCAGCCATTCAAATTCTGAATTAGATACCCCCCTCACACCCACAACCCCAACTAAATTTATTTGAAGCCCCAATAAAATATGAATCTAAAAGCGTTCGATGATAACTGTCTGATAAACGCCTCATCACCTTGAGGCCCATGGTAGCCAATGAATGGGAAAATCTGGCCACGGCCCCTAAAAAGCTCACGCGGGTGTGGCTTTCCCTGCGAGTTTGGTGAGCGGGTTTAAAAGATTTCAGATTATAACTAGCAGGTTGGCGCTAATTGCTCGCGTATTCGGTGGGCACGAGGAGCGCCAAGGCTTTTCATTGCCACCGCCGCGAGCTCGCTGACGGTGCACTTCCTCTGATTGCAGGGATCTAGAGCCTCACACACCACACATTAAATAAAATAAAAACTAAGTCAGTCCCTCTCATGTAGGAGGGTTTGGCATCCCGCTCCCCCACCTAACCGCTCCCGCAACGTTAGCTGCACCCCATGGGGTGATGGTGAAGCGCCACCCTGTTGCCATGGTGACCCTGTCTGACAGGTCAGCACCAGTCCCGTTCCCCAGTAAATCATAGGTGGTTTTCTCCCCTAGACCTTAATTTGGAACCCGACCTGTTATATCCTGGGGAGTCACATGGTCAGGAGGGGGGAGGAGTTATCTCTGATAAGACAGGTTCCTTCCAAGATATCCTCCCATCGGGAAGTTTTTTCTCACCACCGTTTGAGTGTTTTTCTACCCACCAGGATTTTTTTTTACCTCGTTTGCTGTTTGGGGGTTCAGGGCTGGTTTTTGCCCAGTTCTCCTGTTTCTCTGTACAGCGTCTTTGTGACAGTTCTCTGTAAAAAGCACTATGCAAAATAAATTGAATTTAAATAAGTTTTTTACTGAATTGAATCCTTTTCCATGCGGAGTCGGGACCAAAGGTGGTAGTCTGACGTGGCGGCGAAAGAATGCTTTTTATGAATGGGGCGTGAGCTGAGTTCAGGGCAAACAGTGTTCGGGAACGTTTGCGCGGTGGGCGTGTCGACCAGGAACCGTCCGGGAACAATTCTCACCCCCCACCCTCAAAAGCACACACCCGCGAACTCCGTACTTGTGCGAGCTCACCGCCGACATGGTCATCTAAAGCTCCGATCTAACGCAAACACCTGATTGGTTCAGATCCCTTTGTGCTGAAACTGCCGGCCATAAAAGGATCCGCTTTACCTTCTCCACACACAGCCTCGAGCCCTTTCACCTTGACCGCACAACTTTCCGCCGACGTTTAGCCATTTGTTTTCTGGTGGACGGCACTGTTCTGGGCCTGTCTGGCTTCCTGGGCAAATATTGTCCTAGCGGTGATGTGGGCTTGTGGAGAAAGGGTGTTTCCGCCTCGCTGTCAGCCAGTCAATCAGTGGGCTGTGACCCGTCGCAGAGCCAGACGGAAAAGCGCTGTGAGGCCGGCAGTGGCCTCCTGGGTGGCAATCTCTCTCCCCACAGTGCAGAAGCAGCACTTGCTTTACTTACAACACCACTGCACTGGTACAGAGAGGGGAAGGCATCCGTCAAATGTGCGCTCGCACACACACGCACACACACGCACACACACACACACGCACACAGTCACACAAACACACACATACACACGCACACAGTCACACACACATACACACGCACACAGTCACACAAACACACACACATACACACGCACACAAACACACACATACACACGCACACAGTCACACAAACACACACACACACACACACAGTCACACAAACACACACACACACACAGTCTCACACACATAAACACAAACAGAGAGAACACATGCACAAACACATACTGTATATACAGCACACACACACACACATACACACGCACACAGTCACACAAACACACACACACACACATACACACGCACACAGTCACACAAACACACATACACACGCACACAGTCACACAAACACACATACACACATACACACGCACACAGTCACACAAACACACACACACACATACACACACACACAGTCACACAAACACACACACACGCATACACACACACACACACACACAGTCTCACACACATAAACACAAACAGAGAGAACACATGCACAAACACATACTGTATATACAGAGGACACACACACACATGCACAGAATATACACTCTCACACACAAGTATATACAGTATATTACATAAGAAAAACACAGTAGAGTAGTACAGCACAGTGTACAAAGAAAACATACACAACACACATACACATCAACAATACAGACACGCAATAGCATTTATACAACATGCACACACACACACACACACAGACCACACACACAGAATCTGATGCCACCTCACTTCATGTCAGAGATGCACGTTTTTGACACTTTCTGACTGCACGGGTCACCGGTAGAGGATCTGCAGACCACCCCCCACTCTCTAACCTTTCTCCAAAAAGTTCACCCCCTCCGCGCCCCCACCAACCCAACCCAAACCGCCCCCCCCCCCTGTTACAGCGTCATGCCTGTGGTCACTCGGAGACAGGACTTGTCAGTGCACAGATTTGGGATGAAGGAAACCGAGGGGCGGGGGGTGCAGTAAATAAAAGACTCCTTTATGGACTGACTTCCCCCCCTCCCCAAGAATAACAAAAAAAACTTTTTTTGTGTTTTCTTTTTTGCAAGAAGAGAGAGAAATAAAGAAAAAAAGAAGAGAGCAGGGTGCCACACTGAGATAGAAAGAGTGAAAATGAGGCAGTGAGCGCTCTTCCTCACACAGGTGACTGAAGGGAAGCGACAGGCCTCGGGCCTGCGGAGAAAAGAGTCCTTCTCCCGCAATGCATCGTGGGAGCTCTGAAGCATCGCCATGACCGCCTTCATTAGCTGGGAGTCTTTTAACCCCCCCTCCCCAATCTCCCCTCCTCCTCCCCCTTTCTTTATTTCTTTTCTAAACGCCGTGCTACTCCGACGCTGAGTAGACAGGATTAAATCCACTTCACAAAAGGGTAAAATTCGTCCCGGTCCCAGACTAATTGCTCCGTACATCGACAATGGATTTAGGGCCGAAGCAAACGCGGACGGGTCGCTGACCCTCCCGCAACAAGAGGTATGGGGGGGTGGCGGGTTCAGGGGAAATATTAAGCGTGAACCAGCAGCGGGGCAAAAGTGGTTGACCGGTGACCATGTCGGGTTTCAATAACCATGAGGCTATGCAACACACTACAGCGTGTCGCATTCTGCAATGTCTGTAAACCTCCCATATACCCACCCACTAAGACACAGAGAGGGTGTTCTGTACCCCTCGAGGCTCGTCCCACTGCCCGTCACAGGCACACCTTAAAATCATCCCCGCCCATCGCACACGCCAGAGGGACAGACCAGCGCTTACATAACCACCACAGACACCGGCGGAACCGAAAGCGGGAAAACTCCGCTGTCACCCTGCCAGTCAACCGTTGCGCCGCGCCTCTCCCGCTCTCACGAAGGGACGCTCTTTTGGCAAGGGGTGGCACCCTAAATAAAGTCCTGACAAGCCCCGCCCCCCAACCGATTGGGGATCCCATCGTAATTTGGAGCACGGGGTCCCGGGTTCGAATGTCGGGGTCGGATACGGCTGTCAGGGGGCCCTGACTCTGAGGGTGGCTGGGACCGGGTTCGCCGTCCTGTCATTAGCTACAGAGGCTCTGAAAATACACCCTTACAGTGAAAGGATTTCATTCTTTTGTTTAATGGCTTGTAAACTGGCATGGCTGTCTGGCCACAAGAAAGATTTATGCCCTGGTAATAATAATCAGGGTGCTGCTACAGTTACATCCCACCATTCACAGAGTGGCATTTTGATTTGATTATAAACACCTCCCTGCATGCCAGGCCACTTGAGTGGAAAACAGGGGTTGGCCTGTATCCCCCTCCCCTCTCCACTAGCCCTCCACCCTTCTGTAGCTAGCTACTGCAAACAGACACAATAACTTCCCTCAAAAAGGAATCTGTATGGGAGTGACACAGCATAGCAGCTACACGACTTAGCCAGCTGAAAATTACAAGCAGACACAATAAGAAAATATGGTGAAAAAACCCAGCTATTATGATATTGATATTAATATTGGGTCTATTATTATTTGTATTGATCAATTAATTAATGTAGTAATGTAATTAATCTATTATTATTATCGTTATTATTCTAATTACTATTGCTATAATTATGATTATTATTAGTGTAGCCAGTGTGTTATATATGTATGTTTCTTAAGCAAATTTGTTATTGCCGGAAAGCCCAGGTTTATATATGGTGTGAAGGCGGTGTAAATACAGGACCGTGTTGACGCAAAGAACTTGTGTCGATGCAGGCTGTAACAAAATCTATCTTTAGGAGAGACCGAAATCACCTCCGACATGAACTGCGCTCCGGAGTCAAGACTGCAGCTAGGCACCCTGTGAATTTTGTTCTCAGTTTACGGCAAGGCATACAGTTCAACCGATGCAATAAAAGGATATTATTGCGGTGACAACTGCTCAGGGAATCCACGCAAATAAATGCCTAAATGAATAGCCATACCTACATGTGTGTGCATACAGTCGCCCCCCACAATTGTAGTTCAAGGAAGATATTCTATAGGGCTATGAATGTAGTTTACAGATTTTACTAAATCCTAAAGTTCTCAGGGTTGAGTTTGTTTTCGTAAAAATTTGTTCACGTGACGTTTTAAAAATATATATATCATTAAGCCCCTGGTGTTTTCACTGAAGCGGCGAAAATGCAGCCATTGATCCGACTCAAAACCCGCCAAATGCTGATATCTGTCACCAAGAGAGCACGGAGCCTGTACGTGTGGCGCCGGGAGCAGCGGGACAAATCCATTCATTTCTTAGCAACAGTTGGTGAAGCATGTTCGTCGGGCGAACCGCTTGGTTGAAGTGAGAAAGCGCGCAAAGTGCCAAGAACGCTGCGTATCTTCCTTCGGGAAACGGTGACAACAAGAAAAAGAAGCCCTCGCTAATGTTTCAATTGCTAGGCTATGCATGGTTAATTTTGTCTGCCCCCCGCCCCCATAACTTCAAGCTCGACCTATATCAGCCATGACGTTTGCACGACCTTACTGCGTGTTGTTTCCATTATCTTTCTTTCGCGTTTCCCCCAAGTTTTATGACACCTCCCTCTCGTAACTTATAAACAGGCAGGTGAGCACACCCTCGTATCGCTGAGTAAGAGATTTCGTCCCGAGCGAAGTTCGTTCAGGCAAAATAAAATCAAGAAGCAGAATTTACCTACGGAGTCTATCTCCAGCAGCCGCTGGAGGTCGCTGATGCTGTGGATTTCGCTGTGAGACAGCCTCTCTATCAGCTCCTGTGGTATTTGAAGTTCCTATGGAGAAGAACAAAGCAAAATATAAATTTTTAAAAAGCACCAAGTAGTAGATATTAATAATATAACCACTTATATTGTGTGCACAGTCTGTGGTGCTCATCTCTGAAGTAAACTGCCACAGCGTAACGAATCCTGTGTTTAAAAATGTAACACATCCACAGATGACCGGACAAACTGGAGTCGCAGCCATCCATGCCCTGGATTTGATACCCAACCCGTCGAACTTGCACTTGTTGCATAGACCCTATAGCTTCAGTGAAGGGTGGAAAACGCACACGCGCCAAAGAGAAACTCCGCGCATTCTCGCGCAGGAACTGATAACTCATAACAACATTTTCGCTGTATAAAGACAAATATATATGTATATATATATATATATATATATATATAAATTATGTAACAATAATTACTCTATTTGATAGGCTTTAAAAGACCATCTGTAAGTATCTCATAAATGGCTGTAAAGATTTAAAATACAGATTAAAAACTGTCAGCAATGACATGCAATTTTGTAAACTCATTCTTTAAAAAAGTGTGTCCTCAAATGCTGCCCGTAAAGTCGCTGTTACCGATATCTGGATGTTATTGCAATCATATATAGCCTTGAGGCCACAGGCTTATGTCATAATAAACCCAATACCGAAGTTAAATATATCTCATATAGAAATATATTTCAACGCCCCCGCTGCGGAATAAATCCTTCCTCCAAATAGAGAACCGCGGCCGCGCGCAACATTACACGGTTAATGTGCACATTACAACACGAGTGCAACGCACTACTTGGACTTCGAGAAAAAGGCAACACATGATTGCGGTGTTTTAGTGGTCGTGTTTTATCTGCGTTGGTAGCTGCGTGTCACCGTGTTGGCTGCCACACCGTGAAATTCCCTCTCTCCCTTAGTGAAATGCGTGCACTTGGAAGACCATCCAGAGCACTTAGCTCTCTCTCTCTCGCGTACATAGACCCAGTGCACTGGGTTCTCAAACACACACACACACACCATTCCTTGTCGACAGCGGCAACGTGTGACACCGGGACTGCACAGCACAATCTGCCTCCCTCGTTTAAAAAAAATATGTTTTTGCAGAGTTGCGAAATGCCTATACATGATTTTTACCTCAGCGGTGGCGTGTAGCAGGTACAAGGCGCAGAGGAAATAGTAAAGTGCGGTTCTCATCTCCCTTTAATTTCGATTTTCCCCAGAAGAAGAGAAACGTATTATGTAGGAGCCTCAAAGTTGCTCCTGACCACGGGGAACTCAGTACCATCCCTCGATGAGAGTAACGTGTAAGCAGATCTCACAGCGGTCCTCCACGGTGTAAATTCGCAATTCTTTGATATTATCAGTAGTTTTTTGGTGCCTCGATGTTTAATTCAGGGTTTATTCACATTTGGACTTGTATGCTCCCGCTGCCCCGAGCCCTGTTTCTTTGATTGCAGATGAACAGGCGGTAGATCAGCATGGTCCTTCAGGTTAGCGAAGCCGTGTTGAAAAAATCCAAATAGTTGAAAATGACATTGCAGTGATACAATCAAACTAATAAGAGCAGTGTTTTATTGATATGGACAGCATTTGGAAGAACGCTTATGCACGAGTTCACAAAATAAAAACACAAGACACTGGTTATTTCGAAGACCAATGCCAAAACTTGGATAAAATTATACACTCAAGGTGATCCTGTGATCTGTGCAACTGTTAAAAAATAATATCTTCAAAAAAAGTGCGACGCTCTGTAATTATACAATCCGCAGTTGACGCCCAAAAAGACAACGAAGAAATTGTTCGAAAAAGTTTTTAGTATCTTCCTATCCGTGTACTTGTAGAAGGAACATATCCCGGCAGATCCTACGAAGTCTTGGACTCAGTACTGAATGAAGGCTAAAATGCTTCTGAGCCGCAGAATATAGCTGGTTGAGCTGCGTCCCCGATGCGCCTCCCCTCGCGCTCCTGGTAATCTCGCATCAAGTCACCATGGGATCTGGTTGGTTGGCCACTGACTAGAATGTACCCCCCTTCAGCTGGTCCGCGCGTCAGATACAGAGGGAAGCCGTTTGAAGGTTGCACGCGGGACTGTAACGAAAATAATTTATTATTATGATTATTATTATTATTGTTGTTGTTTCAGTACAGTGTTGCGGTGGTAAATTATATATTTTTCATAATGACAACTTTTTTTACGCCTCTGGGAACAGCAGTCCGCTTTACTATATAGAATAACATGAAAAAAGGGATCTTCCTGTCTATATTCTGTCAGCTATATCGTGCATATCTTGATATATCGTGTTTGTAATTTACTAGTGGCACGGTGCATACGCATAGTTGAATGAACTTTAATTTACAGGATAAAATTGATGAACCTGTATAATCGCTATTGAATAAAGTTGTTTAAACTTTAAACTTACAAACACACCATTTGTATTACAGTACCAGCTAAGCACCAAACAAGATTTAAACACTCAAGTACGGATGTGTTAGCAACAGCAACCATTAACAAACACAGCAGTCATAATAGCTGCGATACCAGGCGATAGCGCCTCGCATATTTACCCTTGACTTCCTTTTTTTTGCACCAGTGGGGAAAGAAAATGTTTGACTGTGTCAAGGAAAGTAATCGCCGAGAGGACATAAATGAGGCCCGCTGAAACATGCTCAAACGAAATAAGGTTACCTTTGTGGACGTTAAGTTTGTTTGAAGTTCTACACCATACGTCACTGTAAACCCCCTGAAATCACATGGCGTATTCTGGCCCGGCGTGGTTATCCGCGCGCTGGCCAGAACCCGACGGAAAAGAACTGAGGGGGGGATCACAAATGTAATGCGCGCGCCTGGTAGTCAGGATCAGACAGGTGATCGTTCCAAGGTTTTTTTTACATTGAGTGGAGTGTCTTCACTTTGTACTGGGAGACAACTGACCCGTCTGTTACCACTATTTTGCCCCAGGTGGGGGTATCATTGCTTTAAGTCTCGCTTCCTTAATTATGTTTGTGTGTGGCGTTGATGTCAGAGTCGCTAGAGTTATAGGCTTGCATCCAGGGTGGCCCAGGAAACAGGTTCTAAACTTTCATTGCTCATGAAAAAAACATCGGTACAAAGACTACCAAAGAGCGGAAACAATCGTCGCATTCAGTGAGACTTCTCCAGAGACAATGGCGAGGTAAAATGATATACTGATCTTAATTAAACGATTACTTTGATATCATAAAGATGGCTTTCCATTTTGTAAAAGAAAATGCATTGATGTCCTCAGTTTTTATATCCACTAGTAGAAAACAAGGGTGACATTGAATAGCCCAAAGCTATAAATATGCTTATGGGGGGTGTAGACAAGTGTACCAACACCAACATTATTATCATTCTATGAGATGGCGTCATCAGAAAAAGCTTACTATTGCTTTTCATGTGGTTATACAGTAACGTGTTACTGTAGCACTTAATTCATCATTATTAAATCACATCTAGGCATTGTACTGCTAGTCAGTCATTATACGTGTGGAATTCATACCAGGAAAAGTGACGTACGGCCTATTATCGGTTGAAGGGAGGCATGTGTCAAACCGCAAATGATCCCGCTCTGGATTTATTGCTGCGGCGCTCCTGTGGTGAGCTCGGTGCGACCCACAATTAATCGGATACTTACTCCCCAATAAAGTCAGAGAGATGCGTCTCGACATCTGACTAAGGCCTCGGGATAATTTCTCTGTCTGTCTGATGGTGTTCCACTGTCATCACCGTTACATGAACCTCAACCTGAACAACGTGCCCTGGATACACTTGTGAATCACATCTCTCTCCTGCTCTCTCTCTCTCCTGCTCTCTCTCTCTCTCTCTCTCACACACACACATACACGTGCACGTGTAAGCATGTATACATGTGTCCAGGTATTTGCGTGTGTCCAGGGGCCTTATTTACCAAGACTTTTAACATGTACAAAACCTTTTAGCACACAAAACTAATAACACAACCAATGATTGGTGCAAAAGATATATCATGACCAGTCATTGGTCATGTTATTGGTTTTGCGTGTGCTAAAACGTTTTTCTCATTCTAAAGGTTTTAGTAAATCAGGCCCCAGGTATTTGTGTGTGTGTGTGTGTGTGTATTAATGTCCGCATGTATGTGTTCGACCTGTAAAATGTTCACGTGCCTGAGTTTGGTTACCTCACACAGTGATGGAGAGGCAGGGTGGAATCGCCATGCTGCTCTGCCTCCATCTTGGGGCAGTGAGAGAGAAAGGACTGCAGCTGCCATCCTGCCAGCCCTGGGACCATAGAGAGAGAACGCTCTCCCTTAACGCGGCTTATTAAAGAACATGTTTACTGGCAACTAAGGCCTGTGTACCTAACAACATCAACCCCAATAAATCGTTTTATGGAACCTTGCGCGCAGTAAACCTGACCGTAAATACATGGCAGAGCACATTTTTCTGAGTAACGTGATGACTCCTGTTTCCTCAGGCCACACATAACTCAAGGGGAAGAAGAAGAAAAAAATCCACTCCTTTTTTTTCTTCCCCAAAACAAATTCCTAAGCAGGCTGTACGTAGATGTGAATGAGCTGTAAAGTGGGGTATTTTGGGAAGACCGTCGATGGCATTGCTTCAGAGGGCATGTATAAAAGGACTTGGATCTAACAAAGCCACATAACACACACACGCATGCATACACACACACACACACACGCATGCATACACACACACACACACGCATACACACACACACACACACACGCATGCATACACACACACACGCGCATACACACACACACACGCATACATACACACACACAGACATGCATGCATACACACACACACACACGCATGCATACACACACACACACATGCATACACACACACACGCATGCATACACACACACACACACACACGCATGCATACACACACACACACATGCATACACACACACACACACATGCATACACACACACACACGCATGCATACACACACACACACACGCATACATACACACACACAGACATGCATGCATACACACACACACACACACACACACGCACACACACACATACACACACACGCTCACATGCAAACACATGATAACCCACACACATATGCACATACATGCACACACTCACAGACACACACACACACGTACACACACACAATGGCCAACCATGAGAAAAAGGGCAGCTAACACAGAACCGCTGTGCACAGACACACACAGTTACTGGACTAGCTTCAGCAACACACACTGAGAAGATGAAGGGTCATTGGAACAAAGCTCTTTTTCAAATGTACTTTCCCACTTCGGAAACGGCGATACCTTGGGCCCGACGGAATGAGGACACGAGGCTCTCTGCTCAAATAGCACATGTCTCACAATACCTCCTGAGCCTTTGAAGAACTCCCAGGCAGTCCTCAGCTAAACGCTTTTAAAAATCCCCTATTTAATAATATTTAAAATGTATAAACATTTCATAAATGTTACATTTTTTATTTTTTTAAAAAACCTTGCTTGCTTTACACATGCCTGGTAAATACTGTGATCATTGTGATGATGAAATATAAAACTATGAGTGGCCAGCTCAGACCCAGAGATTAAAGAGTGTGGGAACCCCTGACGTAACGCACCCGTAAGGAATGAGGAAGATGGCGTACCTGTTAAAGCAGTCCGGCCGCGTCAGAACCTGAGGCCCTCCCGTTCCCGCCGCGCTTGTCGGAGTGAGTCATCGGACTTCTGAAACGGGAGGTGTCGTTTGATGACTGAGCGGGGAATATCTCCGGCTCTTTTACCAGGCTGAAACAGAGCTGAATCAAAGACTCTCCCACCAATCTATGATTACACAGGTTGGATCATTAGTGGGTTTTAATGAGGCAGCTTAGTGCGGTAGTGGGGGGGGGGGTATTACAGTACCTTTCAAAAGCTTGTTGAGAGTTGACCGCAATGAGGGTGAGGGGTGGTTTGGGTTGTGTTTAAGTCATAGTAATCGGCCGATCGTGACACTGTGGTGTGTGTGTGTGTGTGAGTGAGATACCAGCTGACAGTGAGAAAGTGGGGGGTGGGGGGGTGTGTCCTGGCCGACGCAATGACCCCGCCCCCTGCATGTTTCAGCCACACCCACCAGCAATGAGCGAGCTCACCTGGAATGCAGGAAGCTTTAATGAGGGGGAAGGAGTAGGGGGGGGCGGGAATTTGGTGCTTTAAAAAAGCCCCCCCCCCCCGGGCCGAAACCGCAGGTGGGATTTAAAAAAATTTTTATAAGAACATTTATGGGATGTGTTTTATTGCTTTACTCTTGATTGTTTCAGGTTGCATAATAACATTACTGGGGTCTTCTAACTGCACCCTCCCCAACCCAATGGCCTTGGGTGGTCCAGGTGAGTCTTGAATAAAATAAAGTGCTTTCCATATCCCATTTCCGTGAAAAACCTTTAGGGGGGTGGGGGGACACCCGGAGAAACAGGTACATTAAGGAACAACACAACTCATATTTCTATTAATAATAAACTGTATGTCAATTTTATTTAATTATTTCATTTTTAAAAGCATATCTGTGTGTTGAAGAATGAGACAGGAAGGCCAGTTCAGCTTCAACACAAACAGCCGGGCTCAGTCCTGACCTGCAGTCTTAGCTCCTCTCTGCTATGCTAACATCCTTTCTAGGTCAGCACACTGTCGGTGTGAGTTTTTTTTTTAAAGTAACAGTGATGGGGCCCAGTGCACCATGGGAGGTATGGGCCGTGACCCACTCCAAACTCAGAAAAGTGTGGGAAGAGCTCAGGGTTGGATCTGGTCCTCAACCCCTGCCCGACCCGACCTGACCCGCCCTGTCTGCCTGTCACGCCCACCCCCTACCCACAGGTCTCCAGCAGCCTCCGCCCATAATTTAGGCCCCCCTCCGATCTTCCACTCTCACAGAGCATTTGGGAGCTCCATCTGCAGGTGAGTGGGGGGGGGCAGAGCTGGGAAATTGAAGAATGGGAGGGGGGAGGGGGGGTGTTAGCCGTGTGAACAGGGTCAGGTTATAAGGGAATGTTTGAGGGAGGGAATTTGGGGGTATGAAGAGATAAGTCTGTGGGGGTCCCTGTTCCGTTGACAGCCCCTCTCTGTTCATCCGGGTGCAGATCAGTGTTGGGGGGGGGCAAGGCTGTCTTCAGAAATGTATTAGGGCTTAAGCTCATAATGACTTAGATTGGCCTGTCAGAGAGAGGGCTTTCTCTCTCTGTCCCTCTCCATTTTCGGTGGGCGGGGGGGGGGGGGCTGTCCCAGGCCATCTCTAATGGTGCTGGGTGGCTTTGAGGAGAAAGTGAAAGACTGGTGGGGTGGGGATTGGTTGGTGGGATTAAAGGGAGATTTTTCTGCTTCTTTGAGTGTCATTGGCACCACCGACAGAGGGGGGGGGGGGGATGGGGGGGGGGTGCTGGACCTCTTTTTTGTTTTATGTTTAAAAAAAATATATATTTTAAACCTCCACAGCCCTGTCCAGACGGCTGCTTTCGGCATGCCCCCACCCCCACCCCCTCCCGGTGGTACCTGGGTGGGACAAGGTGGGAGGGCTCATCTGGTGATATATATATATATATATCCCTAGCCTAAGGGAAGAGGCAGTTACAAACCCCAATTCCTTTTGGGGAGGGGGGGGGGGTAATGCTGCATTTGCAAATTTGGCCCCCTCCCCCATCAATTTGGATTTTTCACACACAACGCTTCATGTTATGAGGCTACAAAGCACGCTAACGCTAACGCTAACGTGGGAAAATGTTTTTTCTTTTTTTTTTTAAACCATCAAATCAGAGCATCTGGGAAGCAGGAAGCAGGACAGCTGTCATATGCAAACTCCCCACACTCACTCACGCACGCACACACACACACACACACACACAGTCACACACTCCCCCCACACACACACAAAACACTCCCCAAACTCACTCACGTGCGCACACACACACAAACACTATCCACACTCAAACACTATCCACACTCACTCACACACACACACACACACACTCCCCACACTCACTCACAGAATATTTTTCTCTCTCACTCCCAAACACACACACACAGACTTTCTTTCTCACTCACAAACATAGACTTTCTCTCTCTCTCACACACAGACACACTTACACTCATACTCACTCTCTCGCTCTCTCTCTCTCTCTCTCTCTCTCACACACACACACGCACGCACACACACACCTCCGGCCGGGCGTGGTCAGGGTGCAAGGCCGCAGGCAGAGCTCCTCTCCTCCCAGGCCGCGGATGAAGGGTCCAGACCCACGATGGGAGAATAAAAACAAACAGACGAACAGTAGGAAGTTCTCCCATTATGAGATTAAGGCGTCGCATCTCCGGTTACGCCACTCAGCCAAATCCATGCATTCCGGGGGTTTAAAAGGGGAGACGGGGCCCCCCGCGAGGGCCCAAAAGAGGACGCCGCTTCCCCAAAACACAGCCGGGGGATATTGATCAGGATATTGGGCCGATTGGGGGGTCCGGGATGCCCAAACGTCCACACAGAAACCAGAGAAGCTGTCGAGTGACACACTGCAACTGCACCAGGGAAGCGTTGGGCACATTTCTGTCCCAGGGTGGAGATCTCACCACTGCCTCCCATTCATTATAGTCATTTATTGAATTAAATTTTTATATTTCATCAAATTTTAATTCACATTTTTTCTCCCAGTGGAATAATGCTCTCCTCTCTCACCACCGCTGCATCCTTCCTTAATCCAGGACGGCTCAGATCAGCAGGCGCTGCTAGGTGCTGCCAGGTGCTGCCTCCAGTCACTGCCCAGGAGGAGGGTACTTTGCACACAGCTGATGCAGGCAAGCTGCCCTCACCCCATTGGCCAGAGGCGCTATGATTGGCGGGGGAAACCCGGCTAGATGCCGCGCCCTCTCCCGGGTGACACTAAGGCCAATTTTCTGTCTCTCTGCAAGGCTGCCAAACACAGACAGCACTGGCATGGTCAGGATTTAGTTGTCCATATATTATCAGGACACACAAACTAGCATTGCCTACTCCAGCCAATCACACAAATTAACATTGCCTACTCCAGCCAATCACACAAATTATCATTGCCTACTCCAGCCAATCACACAAATTAGCATTGCCTACTCCAGCCAATCACACAAATTAGCATTGCCTACTCCAGCCAATCACACAAATTCGCATTGCCTACTCCAGCCAATCACACAAATTCGCATTGCCTATTACTGCCTATCACATGAATCTGCATGGCCTATTATTTAGTGATATTTAGAACACATTTGGCTCGTGTTCTAACCCACAGCAGCATGAACACAAACCTATGATGGTCAGAGACACACACCTCAATGCAAAGTGGCAGTGAAAACCAGTTGTACGGTGACCAGCCGTAAATGAGCAAGTAAACGCATCAGTGATTGAGCTTCTAGGTCAGGGCTAGTCAAATATGGCCCCCGGGGCCAGCAGTCCTGCTGGTTTTCTGTTCTACCTAATAGTTCACTAATCGATCAATGCCACTGATTGGCTGGAGATTTAACTCCCCTGGTGTTTCAGGTTTAAATCAGTCCTGATTAGAGAGGAAGGAAAACCAGCCGTACGAGGCCAGATTTGAGTATAAATCTGAGAATGAATGTACTTATTTTACATCACATTACAGGCATTTAGCAGACGCTCTTATCCAGAGCAATTTAGACAACTTTTTTCTTTTTTTACATTGTATCCATTTATACAGCTGGATGTATAACGTTACTGAAGCAATTCAGATTAAGTACCTCGCTCAAGGGTACAACTGCAGTGTCCTACCTGGGAATTGAACGTGCAACCTTTTACTAGCCGAGTTCTCTAACCGTTATACTACACTGGCGCCTCCTATTTTTAGAAGATACCCCGCCCGCACCCTCTGAACGGCAGACAGGCATTGTACTAGAGTCAGTCATCATAAGTGTGGAATTCACACCAGGAAAAGTGACGTACGGCCTATTATCGGTTGAAGGGAGGCATGTGTCAAACCGCAAATGATCCCGCTCTGGATTTATTGCTCCTGTGGTGAACTCTGTGCGACCCACAATTAATCGGATACTTACTCCCTAATAAAGTCAGAGAGATGCGTCTCGACATCTGACGAAGGCCTCGGGATAAGTTCTCTGTCTGTCTGATGGTGTTCCACTGTCATTCGCCGTCACATAAACGACGTGCCCAGGATAGACGTTTGAATCACATCTCAGAAGAAAAACCCTCAGGAAAGTTTTTTTTGTGGATTTTGGGATTGTAAAACATTTCATACATCACCCCCCCGCCCCCTCTCTCTCCCTCTCTGCTGCTTTCTCTTCATCACCCCCCCGCCCCCTCTCTCTCTCTCCCTCTCTCCCTCTCTGCTGCTTTCTCTTCATCTCTCCCTCTCGCCACTCTCACACTCCTCATACATTATTCTCCTTTTTTCACTCGTGCTCTCGCTCACTCAATTCAAGGGTTTGCTTCGCCCGTTCTCTCACGTCTGGCTCTCTCGTTCTTATCAAAGGGAAAGAGGGTTGAGGGAGAGAGAACTGGAAGTAGATGGAGAGAGAGAAGGAGAGAGGACAAAGAGGGAGAGAGGGTGAAGAGAGGGAGAGAGAGAAGACAGGAAAGGAGGGAGAGACGGACAGGAGGAATGTGTCATCTTACAACCTGTTGGGTCATTCCACCCAAAGCAACACCTTACTTTCCCACCCAGAATGAGGGCCTAAACCCTGTGCCCCAGTGGTTCAGGAGCTGGACTCACATCATGGAGGTTGCTGGTTTGAATCCTCCTGTCTGAGTGATGGTACATGACACAGATCTGACGGACAGGACTCTCTGGTCAATATGTGACAGTGAACACAAGCATTGTCCAGTTATTTCTGAGGATGGGAAAACAACAATCTACTAAATTTACTGACCTACGCCAACCCACCATCCCTTAGACCAGATGAGGCTCAGAACCACAGGTGTCTAATGTCTATGCGTGACATCTCCTTAGTACTTAGTCTCTGTGACCAACTTAAGAAGATGCTGACCTAGTTTCCTTTCCCTACTTGCAAAATTTTCCGGAATTAGTACCTTTTAAAGCTGTAATTGGGGTAAAAACATATTCAGTAAACACATTCATATTCGGTAAACGTGTAAATTTAAATGACGATGAGGTTGAAAACATTGGTTAAAAGAAAAAGCGGATTCATCCTTGAGGTCGCGTGTTTTTGTTTTGCGCCGGTGAGTTATTTACATTAACAGCCCGGGAGGAAATGAGAAATGATGACAAACTGGCCGCGAGAAAAAGGGACAGACCAAAAAATAAAAGGAACGAGAAGAAAAGAAACTGGTGTTCAGTTGGGCTCAGCTCTCTCCACAACAAAACATCTTACTCCTGTCTCCTGAAGGGGCGGTTTGGGGTAGTCAAGGGACTACGAAACATTCCCGCAACGCATATGAAACATAATGACAACAAATTATTTAAGAGCAACACTGGACACACTCACACCAGTGTGGTTAAGGGGCACACATGTTGGCCATTTGTGGCCAACCGTTCGCCCCGGGACACTGACAGGAAATGGGCCTGGCCACTTCCATCGACACACGCATGCATGAACTCATCCAGGACCGAGGGAGGGTCACCATTTTAAAATGTTTGGTCCGATGCAGCCCCCCTCCCCTCCAAAAATAAAACACAGGCAGAGTGCACACGATGACCATTGACCCAGTCACTGAATGTCCTGTGTGCCCCTCTACCTCCCCCCCAGACACCAAATCTCTGCCAATCCCATCAACCTCTATGGTGCTTCATCACCTGTGACCTCACCCTGGCCGCTCACCTATGACCCCACTGGGAGCACGGGATTTTAAAAAAAAATTGGTCAAAAAACAGCCAGTCTTAGAACTCTGGGTCAATAAATAGCCCTTTAATGTATGGTCTGTGTATCAAAGGACCGGTGATCAGAAGCTGTTAGGGGTTCATTTCTTACGAAGGTGGGGTGCTTAGTAATCAAAAGGTGCCCTCCTTCGCCTGGGCTTTGATGGGCGAATCTGCTTCATTTGCCTGATAACCAAAAGGTGCTAGAGAAGTATCGGGGGGGAGGAAGATATAGGCAGAAGACGTACATCAAATAACATCTCGTTAGCGTGAGCGCTGGGGAGGTGTTTTTTTTTTGGGGTGGGAGGTGGGAGGTAGACTTTTATAAACCACCACAGTCCGCTCGCAGCTTTTTAATCCCAGCAGATCTTGGCTCGGGGAAAAGGCCCAGCTCTGAGCCACTTCGTATAATTAGCGAGGTCGTTTATTGGTTCAGAAAAGCAACTGGTCGGTCCCCAGAAGCAAAACCGCTAATCGTGTGGGGTTCTGCAATGAGCAATCGGGGGGTGGATAAGCATTTCGCTTTAATCCGCCCCCCCGCCTTTCTTTTTTGGATCCTTGCCTGGTTCCCTCTTTCTTTTTTTTTTCTTTCTCCTTTTTTCTCAGCCGTAGTTACGGGGGCACTGCGCCCGCTCCTAAGCCACTCTTATTTTTTATTCTTTTTGCTTCTCTCCATAAGGATGGAGCTTAAACGCCAGGACTGTTGGACGGTTTAACGGCAGTAGGCTCTCTCTTTTTAAAAAAAAATTGAAAGCAGCATTTTTTATAATTTTGTTTGTCGCCCTCAGCCCGCAATCATCCCCCCACACACACACACATACACACACACACACACACACCGCCCTTGCGTCCCTCCCTTGTTTGCTTTGACGGACGAGCGTGTCCCAGACGTGGGGTGAGTCTTTGCCGCCCAAACACAAAGATGCCACAGTGTGGGAACGCCACTGCTCTCATGTAGCAGGACAGACCACAAAGGCATCCGTCAAGTGTTTAAACCAGGAGCTGCCATGGCACTCTATACCCACTCTAAAGCACATACTGGCAGAAAGAGAGAGAGAGGGGGGAGAGGGAGAGAAGTTTAAAAAAAAAGAGAGAGCGGGAAAGCGAGAGGGAGGGAAAGAGAGGGGATGTAAAAAAAGGGAGAGAGGGAAAGAGAGAGCAAGGGAGAGGGGAGAGAGACTGAAGTAAAAAAAAGTGAGAGAGAGGATGAAGGAGTCAGAGTGAAAGAGAAAAAAAGAGAGAGAGAAGGGGACAGATGTAGAGAGAAAAGAAGAGAGGATGGAGTTAGGGAAGCAGAAAGAGGGAGTGTGAAAGAGGGAGATAGAGGGAAAGTGAAAGAGAGAGAGGGAGAGAGGAAGACAGAGGCTGACAGCCCGTTAGAGAGTGAGCCACCACGTGAATCACACATCGGCATATTTTTATCATTTAGTATAAATTATATTATGTTATGAATTTGTTTGATAGTGATCACAGTCCTTGTGGAACTGATTAAAGTGGAAACCTCAGTTTAACACACCCGTAAATAATAGCACTAGCATTATAAAGAGTATTAAGTAATTAATCGTATTATGGCTGCCAATGTTGTAGCCAAGACTGCAACAACTTGTCTTGTTGTTTTGTTTGCGTTTCACTGATTACGGTTCATGCTTTGGCAATATGCACCTATTGCATGTCACGCTAATAAACTACTGACATTTACGCATTTTAACTGAGACAATCCTTGAATTAGGAGAGGGAGAGAGAGGGAGAGAGAATGAGAGCGAGCCAATCTTTGAACTACGAAAGAAAAAGCTTTGTCAATATTTACAAATTTTATTCCTGCCAATTAAAGCATCTTGCATTTGAATCTGAGAGAAGGGGGCAAAAAATGATAGAGAGAGAGAGGCAGAAAGGGATCGAGAGAGAGAGAGGCAAAAAAGGATAGAGAGGCAGAAATAGAGGCAGAAAGAATGCTTTAATTGGGAAGGAGAGAAACAGAGAGAAAGAGGAGGGAGGGGAAGAGAGAGGGAGTGTGAGAGCAGAAAAACAGAAAGAAGAAGAGAGACATCGAGGAGAAGGGCTAAGAGGGGGGGGGGATGTTTTACGGTCCCCAGTCCTCCCCAAACCCCCCCCCCCCTGGACCACTTTCCCAGGGTCTTTCTTATGCTAAGCAGCAGCAGAGGTAGAGCCAGTGGGGCGGGCGGTACTAAAAGTCAGGCTCGGTCTGAATTAATGGCCCAGGCACGGCTGTTAGATGTACAACACCGCCAACTTCACTCTAAACAAATTGAAGGATTCGCTGGCACAAAGGGCGAGAGAGGAGAGAAAGAGCTCGGATGATACCCCGAATAATTTGGAGGTCAAAGCTCCCAGTTCCCCGGGTCAGCCCTTTACTACATAGAGAATCGTTTCATAATAATATAAATATACTCTATATTATAGTATATATAAGTATATTTTCTCGACTACACTCAAAAGCCATTGGAAGGTTTTTGGGGACAGGGAGGGGCCAATGCAGTTGCCGTGGCTACAGTGCCATTCCCTAAACCCCTCACTTACAAACCGAATCTCACCTGCAGCCCCTAGTGAGGCAACTGGCAATTAAAAATGTTCACTTTAATTAATAAATGTCCACCCTGCATTGCACCCTGACCCAAACCCCACTCGTTCCGCCAGCAGGGGTGGCCCAGTCAGGTCCGGTTTGGGAGGGGCTAGGGGTTTCTGCTCTTCCCAGGTGTGTAATGGTGGTCGGCTGATTGGCAGCGTTTATTGCGGAGAGCTGGAATGATGACAACGGACCTGACGACCAGCAGGAAAACGCTGCGGAGTCACATGATCGGGCTCCTCCCCCGGCTGAGTCCGCCAAGGGCAGGGGGACGGTGACGGTGGAAAGCGGGGCCTGCCAAAATGCCCGGGCGCGTAAACGTATATGGAGCTAATGCTCCCCTCCCCCCTCACCCTCTGCGCGGATCCCTGGGAAACCTTGTTGGACGTCTGCCGAGGCAGGAAGCCCCCCCAGCTGCACCTGAGCCGGTCTCTGGTTTCCCGCCGAGAGACAAAAAGCCTGACGGAAAAGAAACAAACGAACAAAGCAGAAAATAATTTTTTAGACACAAAATAGAAAAAGCAAAAGCAGGAAATTAAGAGAGGGGGAGAGGGGGGGGGGGGTGCTAGTGAGTTGATGTGAGGATGTACACACGGGTCAGGCGAAGTGAGAGGGACTCTTGTGCTGAGCTGGTGCTGCCGGTGTTTGGGGGGGGTAAACAGAGGGGGGCAGACGTTGGTCGGAGGCGCATTCCTCAGTTGATTTAGCAAAGCTTTAAGATGAGGAGGAATGTGTCAGGGTCTCAGCTTTAGTCTACACGCTGCCTCTCAAAAGGGCGGGTACCCAAACCGAATAACCAACAGTCACAACCACCGAGACGATGAGGGAGGTAGAGAGAGAAAGAGAGAGAGAGAGAGGGAGAGAAAGAGAGAGAGAAAGACTGAACAATAAAGACAAAGTACCAGCAGAATTGAGATGCACCTGTTTTATTTATTTACTTGGGGAATGGGACAGCAATCAGTGTGTGTATATGTGTGAGTGTGTGTATGTGTGTGTGTGTGTAAATGGTAAATGGACTGCACTTATATAGCGCCTTTATCCAAAGCGCTTTACAATGGCCTCTCACTCATCCGTTCACACACACATTCACACACCAATGGCGGCAGCCACCATGCAAGGCGCTAGCCTGCTCATTGGGAGCAATTTGGGGTTCAGTGTCTTGCCCAAGGACACTTCGACATGTGGACAGGAGGAGCCGGGGATCGAACCTCCAACCCTGCGGTCAGTGGACGACCCGCTCTACCTCCTGAGCCACAGCCGCCGTGTGTGTGTGTGTGTGTGTGTGTGTGTGTGTGTGTGTGTGTGTGTGTGTGTGTGTGTGTGTGTGTGTGTGTGTGTGTGTGTGTGTGTGTGTGTGTGTGTGTGTGTGTGTGTGTGTGTGTGTGTGTGTGCGTGCGTGTGTATGTGTCTGACAGAGAGAGAGAGAAAGAGTGAATGCATGTGTGTGTCCATACCAAAAACTCCAAAACCTTGACCCCCTTCTATTCATCAGCTGTGTGTGTGTGTGTGTGAGCGTTTGTATGCGTGCACGTGTGTGTGTGCGCGTGTGTGTGTGTGCGTGTGCGCATGTGTGTGTGTGTGTGTGCGCGTATGTGTGTGTGCGTGTGGCACTGGTCATTTAGATGATTTAGTTTTCCTAACTTGGCGGCTCCTTTTTTCACGTTGTTGGCTTCCTCTGCTGTGAAAGATAACAGGCGTCTCACACACCGCAAAAAAAAAAAATTTTAAATAAAATAAAAATATTAAATCACAGTCGTGAACATAATGAACCAGCAGTGAGCTTGGAGCCAACAAGCCATGCTCCTTCCGTCACAATGCAACCCATTTATACAGCGAAATATATGTGTGCATTTATGCGTGTGTGTGTGTGTGTGTATGTGTGTTCAACTAATCAACTTATAACACTATTGAGCCTTTGGAAAACAGATTGGAATAACCCGTTAGAAACAGCAGGATAGAGAACATTTCATAAGAGAACACATTTCAGAAAAGAACAAAACACCTCAAACCTACCCTCAGTAAAACTATTTCACCTCCCCGCAACCCACAGCTCGTCGGATCGACAGCTCGATCGACGGCTGTAAAATTCATATTCAAAAATGTACAAACCCTTAAACGTTCATAGCAGTGGTCACAGCACAGTCACCAAGCTTTTAAGATTAGCAAACGAACCAATGAAATATCATCTTTCTGTACCCCTAGCTTCCGTAAGCAAAAGGGCCTGTGCTGGGATGTGGGTTTTGCTCATTAAACGGAAATGGCACACAAATCTGACCTGGCAACCCAGAACCCGAAAAAGGCCAACTACATTCAAACAACTCAAACAACATGAACTCTCAGTTGAGCGCAAGTAGTCCTCCACTTTCTCCCGTCAGAAAAAAGCCCCCCCCCCCCCCGCCCGCCCCTGCGCGTGTGTTTCACACGTACATACAGTGCAACCAAAAGTCCTTGCATTTAAAATTCATGTATATCTACCAATATTCATGTGCATATTGGACTACATAATGCATGTAGTGTGCATACACATATACACACATAATGCATATACACAAATATAGCATAATATATATATTATATCTGTATATAAATAATCCTAAAATATTTTTTGAAATATATTTCTTCTTTTTTTATTAGTTTTTTTTAAGTAAAGCTACGTGACAGCACAGGTCAAGCCCAAGTGCACAAGATAATAAAATAACCAGCAAATTATATTAAAAAAGGCAGGAAGCAAGCCCCCCCCCCCCACCACACCACACCCCACCCCACCCCACCCCACCACACCAAAACAAACCCCACCCCTGGTCCCCTCTACACTCCGTTCCCATGGCGACCGAGCGGTCACACGGTGAGGGAGATGAAGCTGTTGTATCTCTGGATGTTCCTCTTGAGGATGTCGGAACAGGGTCCCAGAACGCGTTCGAAACGCGGCCGGTCCAGCTTCACGCACTTCAGTGGCCCGCGGGCCACCACTGTGGCCGCCCGCGGCCTGTTCAGCAGCAGGGCAATCTCACCTGGGGAGAGGAGAGAGGGATCATGGGTAAATCCGTCCCTCACATCCCGTGCTTCAGCAGGTTGACAAACTACAGTGACATAAGCAGCGGACCTTAGCGGCTCACGTTAGCGTGCCGCGTTTAGCACCAAGGCTCGGATACGACACAGTCCAGGGCTCGGATACGACACAGTCCAGCGCGTGACATTAAGCTTTTTGAGCACTTGTCCATCGGAAAAGTGGAATTTATTTTTCCACTCGTCCGAAAGACTCGCCAACTTGTCTGAAACCCCCCCATTTCTGATCAAAATAGATTAAAATTTTTGTTGCTTTTTCTCAATTCCTATTAGCGAAATGATCGCATTAACAATGTAACCAGGATGGCAGGTGTGCAGCATGAAATGGCAGCATTATGAAATTTCTACTTCTATTCAGATAATTTTTAATTTACCTTTTTTTTTAAAATCTCTCACTGGATAGAAAATTTTACTGTCCGACCACAAAATATACTTGGTCCGGACAATAGGACAAGCCTTAATGTTGAGCCCTGCAGTCTATCTTAACTCTGTTTTAATAGCCCTGCTCCTCAGGACACGGGAGGGCGGTGCATACAGGCTAATGTCCTGGAAGCCTAAGTGAGGCTATTAAATAGCCCATATAGCACAGCCCTAAAGGCAGCATGTTTCACCCAGCAATACCCGATACGCTCTTTCCTGCTCCTTGAATTTCCTTCTGGCATAGTTACGTGACAAGACTAGCTGTGAAAGGATACGTTTAGCCGAGTAGCGGCGTTTTCTTCCGTTTTACGATACAGATTGTTTGTTTGTTCAGCTAACTTTACACTTATAGATTGTGTGGTGATACAGCACTTAGTATTCCTGAGAGTAACACTGACGGGCTCCACTAAGTCACTCTGCGTAAGAGCACCTGCCTAAGGAATGTATGGCCTTGTAATGTAATACCACAAACATTCTCACTTTAAAAAAGGTTTAAACTATTTGTATTGTTTTCTTATAGTTTGCCAAAATGATAATAAAAATGAAGAAAATTCACAGAATCCCTTCTCGTGTCTGGCCCATCTTGGGGTTTTCAAGATTAAACATGCATATTACATTAAATTACAGGCATTTAGCAGATAACCTTATCCAGAGCACCTAACAAAACATTTTTTGCATTTTTATACAGTATCCATTCATACAGTTGGCTATGTACTGAAGCTATTCAGATTAAGTACTTAGCTCAAGGTTACAATGGCATAGTCCTACCTGAGAATCAAACCTGCAGCCCTTTATAAAACCAGATTACAGAATACAAGGCCATTATACTAAACTGCCACCCCTTTTGCACGCAACTGGCTAAAACCTGCAGTGAAGAAGTGTGTGTGTGTGTGTGTGTGTGTGTTTGTGCATGCGATTCTGTGTGTGCAATGTGCGTGTACACGTGTGTGTGTGCGTGCGTGCCTGATTGTGTGTGCAGAGAAGCGCTCTGTAGTAGGCAGTTTATATCCAACATCTTAAACAGGTACAAGCACAGGGCACATGGCCACTCACCAAAGTAGTCCGAGGGGCCCAGGCGACCCACCTCTACATACTCCTCATTATCAGACCTGCGCTGGAGAACAGAGGCTGTGCCCTATGAGAGAGAGAGAGAGAGAGAGAGAGAGAGAGAGAGAGAGAGAGAGAGAAAATCACTGCATTAATTCTGGGGGTGTCCGTAGGATTAGTGGGGTTCAGGCCCCCGTTCCCTGGAACACCTGCAACTTGGAGACACACATACAGTACAGAGCCATCTGACTGACCCACAGACAGACAGACAGACACTGCACCGGCCTGTTAACACAGCAACACACAAAGGCTCTGCCACAGACAGACAGACAGACAGACAGACAGGCCAATTCTCACAGCAGGAAAAAATGAGAAAAATCCAAGAGATGAGGGAGGAGGGAGCGGGATTAGAAATCCATTAACCAAAGCAGCCAATAAATCAACCCCACACACATATCTGCATTTACAGCACAATTAATGCTAACAGGGAAACATGAGAAGTGTCCTCCTACGACCCCGGCAGGGAGATAGACAGACGGACGGGTGGAAGAGGGCGGAGGGGTGCGGAGCAGCTGAACCCCGTTTGGACGCCATGACCAATCGGTGGCGTTCGGCAGCCTCTGCGTGCTCCAGCATCAGCGGTATGCGGCGGACTGGGGCTCCTTTTCCGTCTGGAAAAAAACCCACCCACCCACCTTCAGAGCACCTGTCACCTTCTCCCAGCACAGCTGTGTGTGTTTGTGTGTGTGTGTGTGTGTGCTGGGGGTGAGTGTCGTGGGAGGAGAGCAGTGTTTGTGGGGGTGACTTCACCGCGCTGCCCCGGGTTGCCAGATTTAAATTAGTCACATATTAAACAGCAAGCCCTCCGGGATCGGGGAGCTCCTCCATGGCTTCTGTGGGAAAACCAGAAAACGCAAGTCTAATCCCGCACCAGGGAGGGAGAGAGGGGGAAGAGAGAGAGAGAGAGAGACAGAGAGAGAGAGAGAGAAAGAGCAAAACGCACAGCCCAGGGAAACGGGTGCCAAGCGCAGTGGGACCGAGGCCAGGAGGTGGGACGCCACGCCCCCCCAAAACGAATCTCCCTCTCTGCCTCAGACACACCGAGGAGGGGAGGTGAGGAGACGGGGGGCTGCAGGAGAGACGCTGGCTCTCCTCACCGTGTTAAAGAGCCTCCTTATCTCTGTTTGTGTTTGCAAAAGCGCAACAGTCCCACTGATCCGCAGCGTTTATTCAGAGTTATTCACCCGGGTTTGATGGTTGATGGAGAGATTATCACTGCCTCCAGTTTGAGGGAATCATAAGAGCAGAACACTCACAAAGAGAGAAAGAGTCCATTCACACAGAGAAAGAGAAAGAACGAGAGCACGAGACAGAGAGAGAGAGAGAGAGAGAAAGACAAGACAGAGAGATATAAGAGTATAAGAGTATATTTGCGTTTCAGAACACGAGTCTTGCCACGTAATGTTTCAAAATGCTTTGGCAACAGGACAATTAAAAGACCTGTTTAATTGTCTATCCGCCAGAGGAGCGATTCGAAAGTGAAGCAAACTGGACTGAACTGGACAGAGAGGAGGAGCGAGATTCCACTTCCCACAGACAGAGGAACAGTGAGCAACACAATAAACAAATAAAGCCCTTCAACAGCCATTTTCACCTCGGTGCAGAACTGCGTTTATTTTTCGTGATTTTACGTTATTCTTGCAGTTTCACTTGTCATTAGTCCGCTATTATTCCAGAAATTCTCTTTGATAGCGCAAGTATTTAATTTCAGAATTATTTTGGCAGTTCACTGTTTTCATATCTTGTGTATTGTATATTTTTTGATACTGAAAACATGATGTTAATGTGCTTTTCAGTGAAGGTTTGACTGAGATGGAGTGTGGCAGAAAAGAGAGAAAAAAGAGGGGCCTCCTGTGTTGAAAAGCGGGATTTTGGGTCAAGTGTGGTGCAGTAAAAGGGTCCTTCCTTGTCCAGGTGACGTACCTGGACCTCCATTTCAAACAGAGTGAAGGATCTGTACCAAGCTTCAGCAGAGCTGTAGTGTCTGCAGGTTTCCGTTGTTTCCCTTCAATCAGCAGCCAATTAGGGCTTTGGAAACAAGGTGTGTGAATTATTCAGCCAATCAACAGCTTGAAATGAATCTTGGAGCAAACTTTGGCTTGTTAAGCTTTCACCTGCTTAATGGCAGAGTGTGTGTGTGTGTGTGTGTGCGCATGCACGTGTATGTGTGTGTGTATGTGCGTATGTGTGTGTGTGTGCGCCTGCGTGTGTGTGCGTGCACGTGTGTGTGTGTGTGTGTGTGAGCGGAGAGGGGACAGGCAGGGGTATTTCAGGGAGGGGAAGAGAGGAAGACGAGCAGCAGATGAACACAGGTAAAGGGGGATGAAGAGGAAAGAAAGAGGAAAGACAGGATAGAGGGAGGGAGGAGAGCGGGGAAATAATGAGCGGAGGGAAACAGAAGCCGGGGGAAAAGGTAAAGCAGGTGATCTGGATTCCATCAACATTCGTCATCACCTCTGACTCATAATTAAACGATCATTTCCTTTCACTAAAACCCGCCCAACTGACTTTGTGAAGAAAGGCCGTTTGCATTACCTTGCATTTAGAGTTAATTTAAATTCAATTTAAAGTTAAAACAAATATTGACTGAGTACAGGCCAGGGACTCATCGAGGTAAATGAAAGAGCGATGAGAGAGTGTGAAAGATGGAGGGAGCGAGGTAGTGAAAGAGAGCGGGAGAGAATGAGAGGGAGGCAGACAGGAAGAGATTGGGAAAAGGAGGGAGAGAGAGATAAAAAAAGAAGAGGGAAAAAGAGGAGCTGACACAGTTGAGTACAGGTGACAAAGTTTCACATGCCAACATATCTACCTAGGCCCCGACCTGCTTTGTGTGTGTGTGTGTGTGTGTGTGTGCGTGAGAATCCAAAACCACTGTGCCTTTAGTTACAAACACAAACACACACACACACACTCACACAAACTAAAAGGGTTCAGCTCTCGGGTGACAAGTCAAAATGTAGCAACTCAAAAGCAGGAAGCAAAGACCACTGAACACACACGAAGAGACACAACAAAGAAACAGGGGGAGAAAGAGATGGAACGAGAGACAGAATGAGAGAGCGAGAGAGCTGGGAAAGATGATACCCAGAGTAGCTTATTCACCTCAATCCCCCCTAAGTGTCCGCCACGCTCTGAAACAGACCCCACCCCCACACACACACAGTTCTCCTCCTCACTGAGCTCGGCTGGAATGGCGAGTACCCCGCTGTGGTGTATCCTCAAGACCTCGGCTCCATCTACATACGTAATGTACTGTATCCTTAAGCCCTTAAGGTGTAAAGATCACAAATGTGTGATGAGAATGGACATTCTAATGCTGATGTAACAGTCACTACTGGGAATTGAAAGCAATTAATTGAATTGGAAGTCTTAAATTGCGATTTAGGATAGGATTAAATTCAGGAACGACTAAACTTGACGTGCCAAACTTGCATTTGCAAAATAAAAGGCTTGACGTTTTGGCTGAATCTCGGCTGGAATATGCCACCAGAGCAGCAGTTTCTCAGGTGTAAATGTCTTACGCGATGCTGGAACACTAAAAACAACACCGGTTTAGTAACTCCAGGCCTCCCCAACCTGGGTGCCATATTAAAATGGTTTGGTCTACCAGAGCCTCCATTTCACCCCTACCAACACTCCCACCCCCACTGTAAGCAGCACCTCACCATGGCAACCAGCACACTGCCATGGCAACGTGGTTGGCTGCCGGAAAGATTTAACCTGTGATTCTATAATCCAACATTAGACAACCTGAATGTACGCGCTCGCGTGGACATGAGTCGGAGGAAGGCGCTTCATGCGCAGGTCAACAGGTGGACTTGTGGGCGACCAGCAGGGGCCGCTAGTGCGCAGCGAGACACCGTAATCCCAGCCCACCGAAACGCTCCAAAACGCTCCCGTCTCTGGGCGACGCTACGCCCTGCGGGGCTGCCGGCCACAGTCTACAGTGACACGGTGTGGGTTCGAAACCAGGAAGTGGGGCCCGACTTATTCAAGAGCAAAGTCATCTCACGTTCACCAGAGCACCTTCCCACCCACGCCGCTAAAAACCCGCTTTAACCCGCGACGGAGAAGCGGCCGACGGCGGCGGTACTACACACACACACGCACGCGCGTTCCCGTATTTCTCCATCAGGTCTGTAACAATAGCAACCCCTCTGTGCTATTTATCTTTTATTTTTCTGTTTCTTTCTCTTTCATACAGTTTCATGTTCTGCTTGCCTGCCCCGAACAGCGGGATCAAAGGCTCATTTTTGGCTGGAGGAGGAAGGAGGAAGGATTTTCTCCTTTTAAGAGAAGGGGCGCATTTCACACCGCCCCCCCCCCCACCCCCCCACCACCACCACTCCTCGAGTTCAGCGAATACTTGTTTGTACAGCACGAGAAAAAAATGTAAACATGTCAGTTTTCATTAGGGCCCTATTCCTGCAGCCATGAAAGAGAAGCGGCGTCTTTATATCCGTCTTTATCCTTCTCCGCGGCGTATAATTAGAGATCGGGGGGTTTGTTTCTTGGCCGCTGTACAAAACCGCAGATAGAGAGAGAATGAGAGGGGAGGAGAGAGAGAGATGTTTTAAGATGCAGGGGAGAAAAAAGATGACATAGAGTACCTGAGAATCAGAAAGAGAAACACAAGCAAAGCGTGTGATTATAAAAATGAGCTGAGGTGAAAAATGATAAGAATGGGGCAGTCTCCACAGGCTCTCTCTGTTACCCCCCCCATTTTGCACAGCAGGGTGGAATCGGGTGGAATCGGGTGTGCTCGTTCCTCCCTGGGTTTGACCCCTTCAAAAAAGGCCAGGGTCACATGACCTGGCGTGAAGGTGAACCCCTGCTCCATCGGCAAGGGAGAGAAAAGAACGAGGGATGACGGAAAAAAGAGAGAGGGGCGAGAGAAAGAGACAGCAAGAGACAAAACTAAAAAAGAGAAAAAGAGGTGAAGAGCTAAACACCACTTAGAAAAAGAGAGAAAGACAGAGAGAAAGCGAGAGACAGAAAGAGGCTGTGTGAAAACGGCTCATGTCTCTGGCTTAAGAAACGACACCACGCACCTCTGCAGATTCTGCCTCTGTTCCCTCAGCTGCAAAAACTGATCTGGGGTCAGTAAAATGTGCTGACCCTGTTCCCGCTGCTGCACAAACTGATCTGGGGTCAGCAAAATGTGGGTACAGAAAGGACAGAGAAAGAGTCGTCTGCAACCGTGAGCGCAGAGTACGCCAGTAAGCACTGAGAGAGAGAGAGAGAGAGAGAGAGAGGAAACAGAGAGAAGGACAGCAGGATGGCAGGAGGAAACAGGTTGTGTACCACCCGCCCCCCCAGGAAGTCCCAGCTGTGTGGGAAACGGGCATTTCAGAGAGGGGGAGGGGTTGGGGGGTAAGGCTCCGCGGTGCAGGTGGAGAGGCGAATGCAGCCAAAAGGGATAAGAGCGATTCCTCAATCAGCAGGCTGATAATGCTCCCCGCTCCCAGCTCCCTGCGCCCTGTGCCCACCCGCCCGCCCGCACCCCCCCACCCCATTGTGGCTTGTTCAGCAGTCCCGCGCTCCTCACTGTGGTCATTGTCTCTGGAGGACTCGGGGGGGGGGGGGTTTCCCCAGGTCTTCTCCACACACTAGAAACCTTGTGCGTGTGGAACTAATGAGAAGTTTGTTAAAAGGAATGGCGGAGGTATTTTTTGCTCTCTTTTTGGGTCTCTCTCGCTCTCTCCTGATTGGACAGGGTCCAGCGCTCTCTCCTGATTGGACAGGGTCCAGCGCTCATCCTGTCCCATAAAGGACTCCGCCTGGATCAGCTGCTGTTGTCTTCGCCGGTCGTCTCCGGTTGATGACACGGGCGTGACCCACGTATGTCATCGAGCTCAGAACAGGAAGCGTGCAGGGCGCTCACGTGCGAGGCCTGCACTGTCTCTGTTCACACTCACACTCACACACACACACACACACACACACATATGCACACACAAACAGAAACACGCACACACATATACACACAGAAACACACACATACGCACACACACACAGTAACACACACATATACACACACACACACACACACACACAGATGCACAGACACACGCACAAACACACACCTCTGTAATGATGAAGAAGTCGTCTCCAGGCTCTCCCTGCACCACAATCTTCTCCCCGTCCTCAAACTGTACAGGCTCCAGGGCATCGGCCACCGTCAGCCTCTCCCATTTGTCCAGGGACTCTGCAGGGGTCGGCATGGCGACAGGGTGGCTTTCAGTGATAGCACATGACATTAGCTGCACATATAGATCTGGATATCGTTGTGTCTACATGGTAAACCACACACACACACACACACCTGTGTGTGCACACATATGTGTGTGGATAAGTGTGTTTAGGCGTGTGCCCGCATGTGTGTGTGTCAGTTTGTGTATTTGTGCGTGTCAGCTTGTGTATTTGTGTGTGAGCGTATGTGTGTGTGTCAACTTGTGTAAATGCATTTGTGTGTATGAGTGTGTGTGTGTGTAAGCTTGTGTATGTGCATACGTACGTGTGTGTGTGTGTGCATGTGTGTGTGTGTGCGTGTGTGTGTGTTAGCGCGGAGAGGTCACAGGTCAGCGAGGGCAGAGCGGTTAAAGGCACAGGCTGATTTATAAGCACAATGTGTCTCATCTCTGTGGCCCTTCCCTCCTCATGCTGACCCAGTCTGTCAGCAGAGCCCATTACCTCCTGCTTTCAGCCGCAAAGTACCGCAGCCGTGTTAAACAAATGAGTCTCAACAACACACACAGGGTTCAGAGGGGAGAGCGGCATCTAACCCTCTCTCTCTCTCTCTCCCTCTACTCTAACCCTCTCTCTCTCCCTCTACTCTAACCCTCTCTCTCTCTCCCTCTACTCTAACCCTCTCTCTCTCTCCCTCTACTCTAACCCTCTCTCTCTCGCTCCCTCTACTCTAACCCTCTCTCTCTCTCTCCCTCTACTATAACCCTCTCTCTCTCCCTCTACTCTAACCCTCTCTCTCTCTCTCCCTCTACTCTAACCCTCTCTCTCTCTCTCCCTATACTATAACCCTCTCTCTCTCTCCCTCTACTCTAACCCTCTCTCTCTCTCTCCCTCTACTCTAACCCTCTCTCTCTCTCTCCCTCTACTATAACCCTCTCTCTCTCTCTCTCTCTCCGAAGGTGGTCTACTATGGGTTGGTGGGGAACATGGTGGGCTTCGTCCATACATGGAGTGTAGGGGGTGTTCTATGTACGGTGGATGAAGATGGCGCTTTATTGTTTTTTTTTAAATTGTTTTTTTAAAAAATTTGTTTCAGATTTTTTCCCTTTTTCTCCCAATTTAGTAGCCAATTGAACCCCTATTCTAATTCAATTCCCCCCCGTGTAGCAACCGCTAGAGAACCACCGCTGCACAACCCCGTCAATCGGTATTTATAGGGAGGGCGCTACGTCCTCTACAGGGCGCAGCTCCTGACCGTGACACGCCCTGGGTCCTTCTGTGCGCAGCGGTTCTCTCCGAGCCCCTCCCCCCACCCGGAAGCGACCGCCAATTGTCGCTTCCACAGGGCACCGGCCACGCTCGGCTATGGCAGGACCGGGGCGCGAACCCCGATCCTCGGAGTACAACTGCGCTGACTGAAAGTCAGCGCTCTTTACCGCTGTACCACCGCGGCGGCGGCGCTTTATTGTTTTAATTTTAGCAATTTGTTTAGCCATTTAGGCCTTGCTTTTTGCGAGTGTTTCAGGTAAGGTAAAATTTGTATTGTCTCTTGTGTTTGTTTAATTATTTAGTTTATTTTATTTTTCAATGTGATTGTACAGAAAAAAAGTTTTTCTGTTCAATAAAGTACTTTTACAATCTTGCTCTTTCGCTCTCTCCTCCAACCCTCTTTCTCTCTCGCCACCTCCCATCTTCTTGCTGTCTTCCTCTCTCTATCACTTCAACTCCATTCAAGCGCACATCAGTATGCCATGCGATCGGTGCATATCGGGTATGAACAACAATCAATGAGGAAAAAAAACAGGTGGAGGAAATATTTTCACTCAAATTATTATCCTCTGTTTCTATCCGTCACCGTCATTTCGAGCTCTGCCTCCCGCCCCTATCCATTCAGTTCAATTCAATTCCAACGCCTTATCGGCATGACATATTAAATAATACGCGTGGCCAAAGCTTGTATAGTTGTCACAATAATATCAGTCATGACTGATGAAATAACAATAACAGGAAAAAGCAGCGCAAACATATCGCTAACAGAATGAATTAGTCAGAATTAACAGCAGCAGAAATAACAACAGTGAAAGCCGTGATGATGAACAGGCTCGATGTCGGCTCCTTGGCTGAGCCGTGCCATTACGAGTTCAGCTGCCAAGTTTGCGCGGCACCTCCCCTATCAAATTTTCTAATTCAAAATTCTTTATTGGCATGAAATATTTCCAAATGCATATTGCCAAAGCGTAATAATCAATCATAATAACAACATCAATAAATATAAAAAATATGTATATAACACGGACGTAAAATGTATCCTAGTACAAGTAGTAATAGCAATAGAAATACTACGACTAATAATAATTACAATACTGCAAATAAATAATATGTGTTATATAATTAAATGTAAGATATAATACAAATATGTTATATAATTAAAACAAATACTCCTTGGTGGGGGGTTTAGGGGTCACTGCTGACCCTCTTCCTGTGGCAGGTAGCCGCATATCGTCCTGCCAAATTTGCACAGCACCTTTCCTTTCCAAGAAGGATTTGTAATAATTGGATCTCAGGTAGGGTTGGGAAGTTTTAGTGTATTGTTTAGGAAAGAGATTTTTTCTCATTTCCTTGTATTTATCACATTGGGTGAGGAAGTGCAGCTCTGTCTTCATTTGTTGTTGACTGCAGTGGGAGCCTCTCTTCTCAGGGGAGCCAAGCTTGCCTGTGGCGGACCGGTCTCTATCGCAAGGCTGTGTGTCTGTACTTTGTCAATGTTTTTCCTGAGTTTATCATTTTTCACTGTGGTCAGATAGTCTGCCACAGTGTATTCTCGGCCAGATAGCATTTTAATTTGTTTAGATTTTTTTGTTTGAGTTTCCAAATCATTTGGTTGATTCTGATTGGTATTGTCGGAATGTAGCCGTCCTGAGGCTGGGTGGTGTTAGTGGGGGTAAGTGAACTGAGCCTCAGGTCCAGCTGAGTGAGGGGACTCCTCTCTGGGCTCAGCTCTTGGCATTGCAGGGCTTTGTGATGATATGAGTGGGGGGTCGCTGTTTTTTTTAGATGTTTAGATGTTTGTATTTTGATTAGTGGTGCGTATTTGCCTAATTCTGCCCTGCATGCATTGTTTGTAGTTTTCCATTGTATTTGTAAGACGTTCTCACAAAACTCTGCATGCATCTCTCTCTCCCTCTTTCTCATCTCTTTCATTCTGTGTCTCTCTCTCTCTCTCTCCTCCTCCCATTCTCTCTCTCCCTCTATCTCCTCTCTATCATTCTGTGTCTCTCTCTCTCTCCTCCTCCCATTCTCTCTCTCCCTCTTTCTCCTCTCTATCATTCTGTGTCTCTCTCTCTCTCCTCCTCCCATTCTCTCTCTCCCTCTTTCTCCTCTCTATCATTCTGTGTCTCTCTCTCTCTCCTCCTCCCATTCTCTCTCTCCCTCTTTCTCCTCTCTATCATTCTGTGTCTCTCTCTCTCTCCTCCTCCCATTCTCTCTCTCCCTCTTTCTCCTCTCTATCATTCTGTGTCTCTCTCTCTCCTCCTCTCATTCTCTCTCTCCCCATTCTCTCTGTCTCCCTCCCATTCCCTCTTTCTCCTCTCTATCATTCTGTGTCTCTCTCTCTCCTCCTCTCATTCTCTCTCTCCCCATTCTCTCTGTCTCCCTCCCATTCTCTCTCTCCCTCTTTCTCCTCTCTATCATTCTGTGTCTCTCTCTCTCCTCCTCCCATTCTCTCTCTCCCTCTATCTCCTCTCTATCATTCTGTGTCTCTCTCTCTCTCTCCTCCTCTCATTCTCTCTCTCCCCATTATCTCCTCTCTATCATTCTGTGTCTCTCTCTCTCTCTCCTCCTCCCATTCTCTCTCTCCCTCTTTCTCCTCTCTATCATTCTGTGTCTCTCTCTCTCTCTCCTCCTCCCATTCTCTCTCTCCCTCTATCTCCTCTCTATCATTCTGTGTCTCTCTCTCTCTCTCTCTCTCCTCCTCCCATTCTCTCTCTCCCTCTATCTCCTCTCTATCATTCTGTGTCTCTCTCTCTCTCTCTCCTCCTCCCATTCTCTCTCTCCCTCTATCTCCTCTCTATCATTCTGTGTCTCTCTCTCCTCCTCTCATTCTCTCTCTCCCCATTCTCTCTATCATTCTGTGTCTCTCTCTCTCTCCTCCTCCCATTCTCTCTCTCCCTCTATCTCCTCTCTATCATTCTGTGTCTCTCTCTCTCTCCTCCTCCCATTCTCTCTCTCCCTCTATCTCCTCTCTATCATTCTGTGTCTCTCTCTCTCTCCTCCTCCCATTCTCTCTCTCCCTCTATCTCCTCTCTATCATTCTGTGTCTCTCTCTCTCTCTCCTCCTCCTCCCATTCTCTCTCTCCCTCTATCTCCTCTCTATCATTCTGTGTCTCTCTCTCTCTCCTCCTCCCATTCTCTCTCTCCCTCTTTCTCCTCTCTATCATTCTGTGTCTCTCTCTCCTCCTCTCATTCTCTCCCTCCCTCTTTCTCCTCTCTATCATTCTGTGTCTCTCTCTCTCTCCTCCTCCCATTCTCTCTCTCCCTCTTTCTCCTCTCTATCATTCTGTGTGTCTCTCTCTCCTCCTCTCATTCTCTCTCTCCTCCTCCCATTCTCTCTGTCTCCCTCCCATTCCCTCTGTAAAAATAAGAGAGGAGACAAAAACAAGCAAACATAAATAGCGGCTCCTTAGGGCCTCCTGAAAGGCCCTGAGTCGCAGAGACTGATGGGCACTTTATCTGAGACGCTTTAGACATCATCACGCCATCAGAGATCTTTAACTGCTCAAGTGGTAATGCGATCCGCATGCCGAAGAATCGCCATTTCACGCTACAGTTAGCCTTCGCCTGCTTACAACAGGACTCAGTCTGCTGGGGAACTGGTCACTGGGCCATGGAGACCTTTCCCTTTGTGTGTGTGTGTGTGTGTGCGTATATATGTGTATGTGTGTGCATATATATATATATATGTGTGTGTGTGTATATATATATGTGTGTGTGTGTGTGTATATGTGTGTATGAGTGTGAATGTGTGTGTGTGCATGCGCGCATATGTATGTGTGTGTGTGCATGCCTGTGTGTGCATGTGAGTGTGTGTATGCGTGTGGGTGTATGTGTGTGTGCATGAATGTGTGCATGCCTGTCCTTGTGTGTGTGTGTGTGTATGTGTGTGTGCATGCCTGTCCATGTGTGTGTGTGTATGTGTGTGTGTGCCTGTGTGTGTGTTTTGTTATTGCTTCCCAGCTTAAAGAATGACATCAATGCCGTTTACCCAATTTCGTGGCTATCGCCAAAATCAAAGACAAACAAACAAACAGCAATCGTCCCTTCCCTCCCTCCCTTCTTGGGAGAAAGAAAGGAAAAGACGGAGAAAGAGTTTGAAGAGGGAGGCTGGTGTTTGAACACAGCTCCCAGAACGAGGGATTGTAAAAGGAAGCAATAGAAAGAGAAAAACAGGAAGAAAGAAGAAAAGTCTACCTCCCTCACATGTGTTTAATCATTTATCCAGGCCGTTAATACCCCATGGGGGGCATTTCTGAGGGGGCAGGGGACGGAGCTAACTGCACCGTGACTTGAGTGCTGCTTTGTGCTGCAGTGAATGTCAGTGTGTGGGCCTTTCTGTTAACGCTCATGGTCACGAACAGACAGACACACGCACGCACGAACGCACACACACAAACACACACAAACACACACACACACACACACACACACACAGAAACACTCACCCAGGATGGACACTTTGCTCAGGAACTCTTCATACATCTTCCTCTTCCTCAGTGTGCTGCCCTGCAAGGGAGAAATGAGAGAGACAGACAGACAGACAGAGAGAAAGGTCACTCTTCAACATCATCATCATCATCAACACAATCATCATCATTTATCTCTCACTAAACCAAGAGTGGGTGCCTGTGCGTATGCGTGCATGTGTGTGTGTGTGTACGAGAGTGTGTGTGTGTGTGTGTGTGCATGTATGTGGGTATGTGTCAGCGCGTCCTATGAGGGTTTCGGGGGCGGCGCGACCCCAGAGCGGGTTAACCCGGCCCTCAGCGGCGGGCGGTAGGTGTGGGTCCCACCCACATAGCAGGGGACTTTCCTCCAGAGAGCTGGAGAACAGGTGCATTCTGACAAGCCCAGACCCAGAAAAGCAGGCCCCAGTCCCCTCTCATCTCCTCCACCCTGAAGATCCCAAGCAGGGAGACCGCTGCGTCCCCACAAACACCCTCTCTGCACATGGAAATGATACACTCATGAAGGGCTTCTTTAAGCACTTAATTCCTGCCTCTAATTTAATATAATTTTGAAAAATGTTTTAAAGGGGAAAAATGCTTCCCAGTGTCTGCACTCGGCAGTGAAAGTGTAAACAGTGGGATGAAAGGAATCTGCCGAGCCCTCCGGTTTTCTTCCGAGGTCTGTTTTTACTTCTGCGATTTTTCCCTTGTTTCAGAGAGACGGTGGAGGACGGTGGCCCTGAAGGGTCAGAAAGAACAGGAGAACTGCCACACCTTCAATGGTGAGGTACCACTGCTCACCCCAGTTAGACACACAGACAAATAAGCATGCACGCATGCACGCACGCACACACACACACACACACATCTCTCAAACTCTTACGTGTCATACGCCCTTAAATGGCCTAAAATGCTTGGATTTTTAAAAACTTGTTTCACACGTTCACAATCAGCACAGCAAGATTTCAACTGGAGCCTTTTAAGCAGGCTTCAATCAGGACAGGGCAACTTACCTGGAATTCAAACCCAAATTCCACCTGAATGACAGGCGGTCAAACCACACTGTGTGTGTGTGTGTGTCTGTGTGTGTCAATCGGTGTGTGCGTGAGTACAACAACAGTGCTGCCCTTGTCTGTAGGGTGCCAGAGACGATTAGTGTTTATTCAGAGCAGAACTTGATTGTGAACCGGAGAGTGTCCAGGGGTGCTTGTCTCTTGTGCCAAGACTACATCCCCCATACCCCCCTCCTCTCAACCCTGGCCTCTCTGATGTTGTCCAGTCTCACTGCTGCCTCAGCGGAGACTGATGTGGGGGCACAGTTTGCCATAGCAACGGGGCAGCAAAGTGCATGCAAGGTGTTGGAGCGTGTGTCCAGATGAGCACGGCTAAGTTGAATAGGGGGGGGGGGGTGGTTTGGGGTGGGTAACGGGCGTGGCTGATAGTGTCAGCACCGGGCAGTAGACCGACACAGGCCCGACCATTGGCCCTGGGCTGAAAAAGAGCCCCGAATGTCTCACGCACACACACGCACACGCACAAACACACACACAGTGCTAGTCGGCTTGGCCCACAACTGTGGCAGAATAGCACACACTTTATAAAGAGAGCTTTACAAATGGGTGACAGCAGTAATTAAGCTGAGATTGGTGTGAGTGAATTTGGCTCTCCTCTCGCTGCTCTCCTCTCTAGCATTCCAACCCTCTCTGAACCCTTCTGGCAGGACGTAGCCATGGAAGAGACGGCTTACTGCTGAACTATGCAGCCTGTGTGCTACTGACAGGGTACAGACTCAGTACAGACAGAGCACTCTGCAATGAGGGCATGGTGTTCACTACAGACTCAACACACTGCAGTGAGAGTATAATTTGTTCAGTACAGACTCCACACACTGCAGTCAGGGAGTAATGTGTTCAGTACAGACTCCACACACTGCAGTCAGGGAGTAATGTGTTCAGTACAGACTCAACCCACTGCAGTTAGGGTGTAATGTGTTCAGTACAGACTCAACCCACTGCAGTTAGGGTGTAATGTGTTCAGTACAGACTCAACACACTGCAGTGAGAGTATAATTTGTTCAGTACAGACTCCACACACTGCAGTCAGGGAGTAATGTGTTCAGTACAGACTCCACACACTGCAGTCAGGGAGTAATGTGTTCAGTACAGACTCAACCCACTGCAGTTAGGGTGTAATGTGTTCAGTACAGACTCAACCCACTGCAGTTAGGGTGTAATGTGTTCAGTACAGACTCCACACACTGCAGTCAGGGTGTAATGTGTTCAGTACAGACTCCACACACTGCAGTCAGGGTGTAATGTGTTCAGTACAGACTCCACACACTGCAGTCAGGGTGTAATTTGTTCAGTACAGACTCCACACACTGGGAGGGGAGCACACAGTTTAAACATTTAGACATTCCTTCAGATAAGCGGCAGAGAAGGGAAGTGTATGTGCAGCCTTAACGAATTCAGCACCCGTGCCCTCTCCCTTCCTCTCTCCATCTCTCCTTCCCTCCATCGCTCTGTCTCTCCATCTCTCCCTTGCTCTCTCCATCTCTCTCTTTCCATCTCTCCCTCCCTCCGTCTTTCTTTCCTCTGTCACTCAACCCCTCCAATTGGACTCCAGCATTAGGAAAACGTGCACAGTGAGAGCTGGTGGTGTGGGAGGGCAGTGGGTTGCTGTTCCACAACCTAATGGGCTAAGTGGTGGTGGGAGTAAGTAGTCCTTTGTGGGTGTGTATGTGTGTGTCCGTGAATTTACATGTATGTGTGTGTGTGTGTGTGTGTGTGTGTGTGTGTGTGTGTGTGTGCGTGTGCGTGTACGTGTGCGTTTGTGTGTGTATGTGGGTAGTGGGTACAGTACCATAAGTATACGGCGGTAGCTGTCCCGGTCGATGCCCCACAGTTTCATGTCTGTCTTGGCCTTTACAGTGGCAGCGCGGGGCGTCCCGTAGATCAGGGCCAGCTCCCCGAAACTGCCCCCCTCCCCGATGCTGGTCACCCACTCGCCGTTCACGTACACCTGCGGAGAGAGGATGAGTCAAAAAATGTATCAGGGCACACCAAACGCTGTCCAGTTAGCCCTGAGAAAGTCCTTCAGTGTTTAGAAACAGAATCCAGGATTAGCCTTTAGTTGGCCACACATCACACAGTGCTTCCTTAGGGCTAATACGGTCTGGCATGTGGCCAAACAAAGTCAAAACAGGGGTTTAGTAGTAAAAATAATAAATAAATTCACTACCCCCATACTGGCAAACACCATTTGTTCCATTAAATCCAAAGGTCAAGCTGAGATATACTGAATCTTCTTCTTTTTTTTCATTTTTTATTTCACAATAAACCCCAGCGTATGGAAACACAACAGTGTCACCACAGTGCATTACAAGCCATTAAAATGTATTGTAACTTTGCTACAATCTCTCAACATCCATTATAAACAGGGCTACTGGTAAGCTATCCTGTTAAGACACTGTTCTGGTGCATGGATGGATCCCAGGGACGGGTTTCCAATCTGGACCGTGCCAATGGGAACTGTGCCAGTCCTGAGGAAGGAATTTCTTTAGTCCCACATCACAAGCAGTCCCCTCCCAAACCGCCCCCCCCACCCCCTCCCCCAGTCGACTAAAACCACATTCAGTTCCCCCCACTGCCACCTCAGTGTTCACAGGACACCCCACCCCTGCGATTCTACCTTCCTTTGGGCCAAACATGCTTGCTGATGTCACCACACAGTCTACCTGCTAACTCTTCATGAAAGGCTCATCCACATGCCCCGACCCCCCCGTCTGTATCGTCCAATAGGAATGGAGTCCCCCCCCGTGCGCGCTGTTCACAGGAGTCGAAGCGGAACTGCCCGGTGTGCGTACAACCAACGCTTCAAAGAGTGCTTAGGGAAGGGGCAGCGGCGGGCCCAGTTGGAGATGGCGGCTCTGATTACCGCCACAGAAACTCTATGGTTTATGGGACTGGGGTGGGGGGGACAGGACAACAAACGGCCCACCAGGGAACTGCAGACAGGAGAACGCAATAAGCTGACGGCCGCTCCAACTGTCCCAAGATTTATACTTGTGCTAATAGGACATATCATCACCGGGTTTAATTACCCGACCGCTCCCCATTCCTGACGGGCCGGGACGGGTAGCTGGCGAACACGGGGGATGTGCAGAGGGGGACGGGGGGGCAGTTGCTCCTTGGCAGAGAGGATGACTGACGGGATCACTCCGGCTCCTACAGCACGGAGAGAGAGAGAGAGAGAGGGGCCTGGTTCTGTTTCTACAGGGAGAGGATGACTGGCGGGATCACTCCGGCTCCTACAGCACGGAGAGAGAGGGGGAGAGAGAGAGAGAGAGAGAGAGAGGCCTGGTTCTGTTTCTACAGGGAGAGGATGACTGGCGGGATCACTCCGGCTCCTACAGCACGGAGAGAGAGAGAGAGGGGCCTGGTTCTGTTTCTACAGGGAGAGGATGACTGGCGGGATCACTCCGGCTCCTACAGCACGGAGAGAGAGGGAGAGAGAGAGAGAGAGAGAGAGAGGCCTGGTTCTGTTTCTACAGGGAGAGGATGACTGGCGGGATCACTCCGGCTCCGACAGCACGGAGAGAGAGAGAGAGGGGCCTGGTTCTGTTTCTACAGGGAGAGGATGACTGGCGGGATCACTCCGGCTCCGACAGCACGGAGAGAGAGAGAGAGGGGCCTGGTTCTGTTTCTACAGGGAGAGGATGACTGACGGGATCACTCCGGCTCCGACAGCACGGAGAGAGAGGGAGAGAGAGAGAGAGAGAGAGAGAGAGGCCTGGTTCTGTTTCTACAGGGAGAGGATGACAGAGAGAGAGAGAGGCCTGGTTCTGTTTCTACAGGGAGAGGATGACTGGCGGGATCACTCCGGCTCCGACAGCACGGAGAGAGAGAGAGAGAGAGAGAGAGAGAGAGGCCTGGTTCTGTTTCTACAGGGAGAGGAGACCGCAGTTGGCTCACACAACCCTTAAAATACTCAGACCTGACAAGATCTACAATGGTGGGGCACAAAAAGTGGGGGGGCTCAACATTGGGTGAGGTTCATGTGAATGTGTGCGTGTGTGTATGTGTGCACAAGCGTGTGTGTGTGTGTGTGTGTGTATTTGTGCATGGGACAGATGAAGAATAAATAACCAGTCCTATTAGAATGCCTAATTTAAGATGTTTCACTGACAACAAAACATGTGTGTCTGTGTGTGTGTGTGTGTGTGTGTGTGTGTGTGTGTGTGTGTGTGTGTGCATGTGCGTGTGTGAGACAGAGCATCTCCAACAGACAGGAGGGTGGTTTGAGGAGGGTCTGCCTTTACGTGCCTGCATGCATGCGAGCGTGTGTGCTCATGGGCGAGATTAACGGAAACACACTTTACTGTGAAACTCACTTCCACTGCAAAGCCTTTACTCACACATCAGCATATCAGCACTTATCACATTTAAGACAAAAGCTCCAGTATCTGCCCTGCTGATCTGTGCAGGAGATTGAGAAACAAAAAGGCTTGTGTAAACAGCTCTTATTTATATTCAGTCACCTTTCAAAAAGAGACAACCCCCCCCCCAATTCCCACGCGGCACAGCCAGCGCAATATTGCCGCGCCAATCAACGCCTCGCTCCGGTCCGCCTTTCCCCCAAACGGAGGCCCGTGCTCCGTCAGGTCCGCCCGACCGAGCCGGCTCCTCTCGCCCCCTCTCGCCCCGTGGCCGATGTTCCCCCGATCGAACGACGCTCTCCTTGCGAAACGCGATAAGCCATTTCCTGTCTTTTCTCCTTATCTGCACCCCGTACGACGCTTTACCTGTTGTGTTATCCTTTTTTTTTTTTTTTTTGCACCGTGATATTTTTTTTTGTTAAAACAAAGACGCGCTTTCTTTGGGCCGTCTGTACAAACCCCGCCGGCATATCGGCGCTCCATTCAACCGGAGCCTTCCGTCAGAGCCGCTCAAATACAGCAGCGCTCTGTTCTGCCAACTGGGGGGCTGCCGCCGTACCCGTGGGGGGGGTTCTTAACCTCAACTGCTTCAGTAAATATCCAGCCGTATGAATGGACTATATGTAAAAAAAAAAAAAAAAGAGTGAGCCGTGGATAAGAGCGCCCGCAAAAATATGATATATTATTATATTAGACGCACATATTTCCGTTATGGGTTTGGGTTTTAAATTCCTTTGTAACTTAATTTATCGTAGTGCCACAACTTATCATTTTAGACAACCTGAAGAATGGGCATGGAATCATTGTGCTTTAGATGCACAATGGCCTGAATTCAATCAACATTCGTCCTTAACTCGTAATTAAACGCGAGTTAAGGACAACTTGCAAATAAATCAAGGGCGACGCTTCTACTTAAGCTCAGTTTGCCGAGTTCTTTTTAGTGATTGCCAAACTCGCAAAACCGATTTTTGCTTTTTAACTGCGAGACAAAGTTAAGGACAAATGCCGAATCCTGGCCATTGACGTGCAATAAAGAATGCTTTTATTTCAACATCAACATCATGTGATCTTTCTGGACACAGGGCAGTGTTTAAAAGAGAAAAAAGTTCATGTGAAAACAAACAAGAGAAAGAATGACTCACGTCCACTTCCCCTTGGTCGATAACGTAGAAGTTATCCCCTTCATCACCTGCGGAGAGAGGAACAGAGTGAGGGACCGAATGAGCCAATCACATGTCACGCTTGGGCCGCTGACCCCTCCCCCTGCTGTACATTCTTCTCAATGGAATTTTTTCCTCTCCTCATTCAGAAAAAATGTCCTGGCAAACACTGTGGCGTATTAAGAGATTAAAGCAATCTATCAGGCACTTTTTTAGGCCACCTCTGTCACCCCACCTTGCCCCTGCTGAAAGCAGCACAGGACCCCTGAAAAGAGAAGACATTCTCACACTGCGAACCCACGGGAGTGAAAGAAAGAAACAAGAAAACAGCAGGAAATAAAATAGTACATTTCAGCTGAGAGCTACAGTAGCCTAGGTATTTTATTTAGCAAGAGCTCTGGAGCTTTCCATTTTTGCTAACTTGCTTCAGTAAAAGGTTTTATTTATTCATTTTTAGGGCCTCCAACTGCTTTAGGCAACAAACCTGTGAACACGCCCGCCTACTCCCAGAGAGCATGTACTGCATCCAGCCTGCCAATAACCTTGTTAAAAAATAACCTCAATCAGCAAAGGGGCTTTTGTTTCGTTAATGTCGGTTGTTTTAGTAAAGAGTGGAAACTTCTGGCTGGCAGTACTGGGAAGCTTCACAGAGCTTTTTTTCTGACTTGACATTAAGAGGCAAATCTGTGTGTGCGTGTGTGTGTGTGTGTGTGTGTGCGTGTGTGTGTATGCATGTGTTGAAGTGACCGACATGCTAAAGTGTGGATGTATGATGGACGTACACAAAAGCAGAAGGAACACACACCACACGCATGCCTGTACACTCAAACACACACTACACGCACACAAACACGTACACAAACAGGTACACAAACGCGTTACACCCATCCGGATTAATTTGTCCGAGCAGTGCCTGCCAAGCATCCCGCACACAAAAAAAACAAAAAAACAATCACCCAGGCAAGCATTCACAGTTCTACGTCAGCTTAGATTTCGTCAACTGTCAACTTCTCGACTGATGGCGTTCTCAAAAAGTGTAGATGGAATAAAGGGAGGAGCTGTCAGACGGCGAGGGTGATGTGTGTGAGGACAGCCTTAGAGTTCAGCGGGGTTCAAAGGGCCCATTAGCAGTGAGCGCAGAGGGGTCGTAAATCACTGGGAGAGGCCTTTCCTGGAGCCCACCGCCCCACCGACCCTGCAGGGCGGCCCATCCTCGATCCCACCACACAGTTAAGCCCTCTCTCTCTCTCGCTCTCCACTTCTATTCCTCTTCTTTCCTCACTCTCTCCCTCTTTTCTCTCCCTCAGTCATTCACTCTGTCTCTACCACTCTCCTTCTCTCTACCTCTGCTTTTCTCTGTCTCCCTCTTTCTCCATCTGTTACCACCTCTGAACTACTGCCTTTGTTTCCCTCTTCACATAACCCAGAGCCCAGCAGTGCAAGTAAATATTTAACTTCTTTTAACTTCTCACACACGTGAACACACTCGCACACACCAATAAAAAGTTCTGTAACCCGCTGTAAGGTTGTTGGCAGGGACACGTCACAGGTGTGTTTCTGTCATTAGAACAGAGGTGGTCCTACTTCTGTACAGGTGAACTCCAGCAGAGTTAGCATCCTATCCTAGCATATACACAGGTGAACTCCAGCAGAGAATTAGCATCCTATCCTAGCATATACACAGGTGAACTCCAGCAGATAATTAGCATCCTATCCTAGCATATACACAGGTGAACTCCAGCAGATAATTAGCATCCTATCCTAGCATATACACAGGTGAACTCCAGCAGATAATTAGCATCCTATCCTAGCATATGCACAGGAAATACATTCTCTCATTAAAAACCCTGACTGCAGGCTAGGATTCCCTCTTCAGAATACCGCACTGAAATATGCCTATATATGTGTCTGCAATGGGAGAACGCTAAAAAAAGTGTGTGCGTGTGTGTGTCAGTGTCTCTGTTTTTCTTTAAACGCAAATGTAAGCAAGCTGCTGTCTGTGTGTTTGTGCGTGCACATGTGTGTTCATGTGTGTGTGTGCGCCTGTGTCCTTGTTTTTCTTTCGACGCAAATGTAAGCAAGCTGCCTTGTGTGCGTATATGTACGTTTGTGTGTGTGAGTGTGTGTGTGTGTGTGCATGCATGCGTGTGTCCCCGTCTGTCTTCGATCCACAAGTGTAAACAGGCGGTCAATTATATGAGCTTGAGTTTCCTTTGTTTCATACAGTTCAATTTCAAAAAGAAACGGCACCTCTCTGGACCCCCCCTGGACTGCCCCACCCCCCCCACTAACCCCCACTTCAGGGGCCAGCCTGGCCCTCGCTCCTCAGGATCCAGGCCCGTGCTGCGTGGGGCCAGCGAGTGCAGAAACGGATCGATCCCAGTGCCAGGGGGTGAACACCGGAACCCCCAGTTCCTCTCACACCCAGGGGAAGCCTCGGACTTCCTCTAGACTCCCAAACTGCTGAGAGCCTGGGGTTACAGGCAGGGCTCGTTCAGGAGGCTCATCATCTACAGACCCCTCCCACTTTCCATAAGACCCTCCCACTCCCTTCAGCTGGAAATAAAATGCAGGCTATCCTGCCAATAAAGCACCACTGAATTGAGAGAGAAAAAGTAAGATAGAATGTGTGTGTGTGTGTGTGTGTGTGTGTGTGTGTGTTTGCTCACCTTGTTGGATGACAGTTTCACCGGCAATGTGCATGACTGGGAACATGGCATCAAATATGTCACTGAGAGAGAAGGAGAAAGAGAGAGATTTATGATGACAGTATCCAATCTCCTGCTCTCCGCTTGCCCGCCCCCCACCCCCTCCCCGTCCAGACCACACGTACGAACCATAAGAGCTGGGTCTTTGTTCAACTGCTGTCATCTGTGCCCTGTACGCCGTGTTTACATGCAAACACACGGGAGCCAGAGGAACTCTGGACGACCTCTCGCACACCTGGGCAGGTAAGACCCGTCGCCTCCTCATCCTCATCACCGCACATCTGTTCCCATCAGCCACCTCTCTCATGCGCGCGCACACACACACACAAACGCGCACGCAGCGCGTTCACTCACAAGCGCGCACACGTACGCGCAAACCGACATTCTCTTTCACGCGTTTGCCCTCGCTCTGCGGCTACCGGCTCTTAAGAGACTAAAAACAACGTTGCTCGTTTAAAAGCTCTTGTCGTCGTCAGAGCGGTGCCAGCGGATCGTAAACATCGCTGGTCTGCAGCACCTCGTTTAAACATGAGAGATTAAAGAGAGAAAAATGCGTGGAAACTTGAAAGGTTCTGACGTCCTCCGGGGGGCTTATTTATCTCTTTAATTGGCTGCACATCATCTGTCCCGTCAGCAAACACAACAACGAGACGCTCATGAATATCAAACGGCCGCCGCTACCGCTCGTTGTGTGGGAGGAATGCGAGCTTCAACATGTGTGTGTGTGTGTGGCTTTGTGACTCTGTGTGTGTATGTGAGTGTGTGTGCGTGTAAGAGACAGTGTGCGTGAGAGAGAGAGAGTATGTGTGTGTGTGTGTGTGTGTGTGTGTGTGTGTGTGTGTGAGAGACTGTGTGTGGCTTTGTAACTCTGTGTGTGTATGTGAGTGTGTGTGCGTGTAAGAGACAGTGTGCGTGAGAGAGAGAGTATGTGTGTGTGTGTGTGTGTGTGTGTGTGTGTGAGAAACTGTGTGTGGCTTTGTAACTCTGTGTGTGTACGTGACTGTGTGTGCGTGTAAAAGACTGTGCGTGAGAGAGAGAGAGAGTATGTGTGTGTGTGTGTGTGTGAGTGTGAGCATCTCCAATAGACAGCATTTCAAGAGAATCACCTCTGGATTTGTGTGTGGGTACGCCTTTACGTACGTGCGTGTGTGTGTGTGTGTGTGTGTGTGTGTGTGTACGTGTGGCATACCGTCGATAAAGAGAGACAGATCTGAGGATGCAGTCAGAGGCTCTTTTCCGCTGGTTCTTAGTACGCTTGCGTTCGTCATTTCGCTCGTGGTTGTGCGCAAAAAGCCGCTCGGACACGCTGGCAGGTACAGCCTCTACTGACAGCTGGTCAGTGAGTCACACGCGCTGGGACAGCCACGTAGCACCACCACGCCATCGCTAATGGGCCACACCCTACGAGTCACGACAACCTGCGCCTGCACGCGCCCCGCCGCTCAGTCACAGCACAGAAATCCTCAATGAGACACGGAGGCCGTCCCACAATCCCCTCTGTCACCAGCGCCAACACGCCACCTTCACACAATGCATTCTGGGATATGAAAAGAGGGTTTTAGGTCACACAGTGAGAGCCCACAGGTCAGACCACTTACCCGCCCTGTGCCGGGTATTTGGGACGGTTACAGGGGTGATAGCGGCATTGTTCACAAAACTGGAAACGCAACGAGCCACCCAGCCAATCGCAGCCCGCCATCCGACAGGCCCTCTGATGCTCCGCCGAGCAGAACTAAACCGTGTTCACACCCCATCCCAGCGGTAAATCTGCTCCCTGTGTTCTCAGAATGCTCTGTGCGTCTGACAATGGCAGCGGTGTTTGGAGGGACTGGGGGTGTGTGTGTGTGTGGGGGGGGGGAGCAGGGGGCATGTGGGGTCTTCCAGGTACAACCTTATCAGGCTTCCATCAGGGTGACATCACCGGCGGCCCCAACCCAGCTCAAAGCGTTCCACTCAGGTATACAACAACCGTTTATCCCCCTGGTCCCCTGGGAGAGGAGCATAATGGAGATCAGAGAGTGAACAAGAGGAACCTGGAGACAACCAGGGCCTCAATGGATCAAATAACTTTCCTCCTCCGCACAGACTCAGTACAGACACTGTGGGCCCTGTACAGCACAGACACAGTACAGCACAGACACTGTGGGCCCTGTACAGCACAGACTCAGTACAGCACAGACACTGTGGGTCCTATACAGCACAGACACAGTACAGCACAGACACTGTGGGCCCTGTACAGCACAGACTCAGTACAGCACAGACACTGTGGGCCCTATACAGCACATGCCTTGAACTGCATCTGAGGGTGGAGGGGGTGTCTATCACAGTCCGTACTTGCCATAGTGGGCATAGACTTGTTCACACCTCACACAGAGGTGGAATCCCACCCCCCTGCTCTGCCCACACCCCACACCCCGCGAACCCATAACCCATTCCTGTAAAAGAGGAGCATCGCAGGTGAGCTTCTCCCTTCAGGACCGAACGGTGCCTGGCCTGGGATTCTGGGAAAAGCCGGTTCCCCCCGGTCGTGATGACCGCACTGCTCATTTAACCGCAGCTTCATGTTTGTACCCCCATACTGATAACTCGGTGCACCCTGAGGGCCCCTGCAGGATTGGGAGGTGCGAAGCTGCACTGAAGGCTTATGAATGTGGTGTGATCCAGGATCTCCCCAGAAAACAGTTGCAGGCTCCAGAAGAGAAAATCCCACATTAACGGTGAACAGTAAAAGCCTGTGACTCAGCCAGCTTTATCACACTGATGGAAAAAGCCCTTAAACAGCCTGACTAAATATTTTTACTGTCTAACCCTGGCACAACTCAGACACACATGTGCACTCACTCACTCACACACACACACGCAGTCAAAAAGTCAACACGCACACACAAACACACACAATGAAAAAAACAACACACACAAACACACACACACAAATGCAGAACAACTCCACACACAGGCACGCATACATGCCGCCCCCCCACAGACAACACACACTTACTTATTTACACCATCACTTACACACACTTCCTTCGACAGGCATGCGGAAACCGCTTAGCTTCAGCGAACAACAGACGAGGAGTGACCCATTTAATTCCAAACTGAACAAGCTCAGGAGAATATTCAGGCCTGAAAGCCGTTTGAAAGGCCGAAGCCGAGCGTCTGCGCTGTGACTGATGGTGGCGCTGCAATAACAGCGGCCATGGCGCGTTCTGTTTCGTCTGCCGTGAGTTTTCGCCCCCCCCCGCCTCCTGTGTGGAGTCCGGCACGGAGACAGGGGGGATGGGGAGCTCTCCTGGGTGTCCAAACGGCTTTATGAGCAGGTGTTTGAATTTAAAGCCCCGTCGGTGAGCTCTCCTTAACAGGCTGAAGACACAATAGGGGAGATCTGGAGCCGGTTGGATAAACAGGGTTCACAAGCCCCCCGGTTTGCGTGCTCGGGGCAAACTGGGGGGGTTTGGGACGGGTTCAACGCTGGGGTGGGCCGACTGGGTTGTGGGTCCCGTTCCCTATCTAAAGCAAACATCGCCCCGGCCCAATTATACCAGTGCTTCAGTCTGACACCTTTAATCCACACACCTGGAGTGTTTTATAAGGGTTATAAAGCAGGGCCACTTCTTGTCCTGGCATGAGGGCGAGCACCTGGAGCGCCCCGCGAAACCGCCACGCTGGCGGTAACGCCTGCTCATTTACACACCCGTTTACACACCTATTTACACATCCAACACAGACCAACTGAGGAGACTGTCTGCATACTGCCTGTACCACAGCATATATAACACACTCACACACACACCTACACCCACACGCTTACACACACACACTCAATGCACATAGACACACAGAGACAGAGAGAAAGAGACACACACACACACACACACACACCCACACGCTTACACACACACTCTATACACATAGACACACAGAGACAGAGAGAAAGAGACACACACACACACACACACACCTACACCCACACGCTTACACACACACTCTATACACATAGACACACAGAGACAGAGAGAAAGAGACACACACACACACACTGTTGATTCTCCTGAAACACTGTTGTTTCACCAGTGTGTAACACCGATACACATATGCAGGCTGGTCAATAGGTGCTAATCATGCAGTAGCGCACATTCAGTGACACGCGAACGCCGCCGTTTATCTCTAACATCATCTTGACTTTGAAAGGCAGCTGATTGGGTTAAAGGGCAAAAGTCACGCTGATACGGAGCCTCAGCGTAGCGTTAGCATTACCGCTGTATAAACCGGGCCAAACTCAGCCGGCCTAAACGGGTCTTAGCTGGAGCCACTAACGCACGATCCCTTCCCGTCTCCACGGCAACGCTCTCTACGCCGCATGAACAAGGTTCGAGGAGCTTGCTTGTAAACCTCCAGAGCGGCACGTCGCTACGTCTACAGCAGGCTTATTAAGAACGGGGTCGGACAGAACACGACACGTCCACCGACCGGTGCCAGACCAGAACAATGCGGCTCCAGGCAAAATGATGGCGGTTATTTTTATCAATGCGGCGCGGAATGCTGCCGGTGGTTGGCACGGCAACCTTGGCTGTGTCAGAGCCCCAACCCCCCCGCGCCCCCGACCGGAGGTCCCCAGTATTTAGGGTGTCTCGGCTCAACGGCTAACAGTGGGAGCCGCTACCAACCACGTCCCGCCCAATTAATGAGCCACGCTCTCCCTTGCCCACACAAAACCCCATTAAACGGCATTTACAAACTCCAACAAAGACCGGCGTAGCGACAACAGCACTAATGACAGGAGCAATAGTGTGCAGCCCCTCACGCTGCACCACCGCCCCCCACCCCCCTCTTTCCCAAACCAGTGAGGTCAGGGGGGACACGGAGGGGCGCGGAGTACAAGAGATGAAAGTGTGTGAGCGTTTTAAAACTTTACCCACTTTATAAGGAGTCTGCCCACATAACCCTCCCGTAGAAAGCTTGCTATCGTAGCCCTACCCGGGTGACAAAACTGCACTTGGAACCTTCTGGGAAGTAGGAAACCCTTTTGATGGAGGGGGGTTTGGCATGACTCAATTACCTTTCACTTCATGTGTGAACTAACTTTTATTTTAAAAAATAAAGAAATACAGGGTCAAATCTGAGAGGGGTTATCTGTGCTGCGGGGGATTCATGATGTCAGACTGCAAACATGTTAAAATCGCTACTCCTTTTCTCTCTCTCTTGGTTGAGAAGTGCACCCCAGGCCTTTGCCCACTTAAAGAAAAAAGTCCCAGATGAATCAAGCGCTGACAGGACTTAAGCCTCAATCTCTCCCTGTGTCTCACCTCCACCTGAGAATCTCTCCACACGTCTCAACTCCACCTGAGAATCTCTCCCTGTATCTCACCTCCACCTGAGAATCTCTCCCTGTATCTCACCTCCACCTGAGAATCTCTTCCTGTATCTCACCTCCACCTGAGAATCTCTCCATGTCTCACCTCCACCTGAGAATCTCTCCCTGTATCTCAACCTCCACCTGAGAATCTCTCCATACGTCTCACCTCCACCTGAAAATATCTCCCTGTGTCTCACCTCCACCTAAAAATCTCTCCCTGTGTCTCACCTCCACCTGAAAATCACTCCATGTCTCACCTCCACCTGAAAATGTATCCCTGCATCTTACCTCCACCTGAGAATCTCTCCATACGTCTCACCTCCACCTGAAAATATATCCCTGTGTCTCACCTCCACCTAAAAATCTCTCCCTGTGTCTCACCTCCACCTGAGAATCTCTCCATGTGTCTCACCTCCACCTGATAATCTCTCCCTGTATCTCACCTCCACCTGAGAATCTCTCCCTGTATCTCACCTCCACCTGAAAATCTCTCCATGTCTCACCTCCACCTGAGAATCTCTCCATACGTCTCACCTCCACCTGATAATGTCTCCATGTGTCTCACCTCCACCTGATAATCTCTCCCTGCATCTCACCTCCACCTGAGAATCTCTCCTTGTGTCTCACCTCCACCTGAGAATCTCTCCATGTGTCTCACCTCCACCTGAGAATCTCTGCCTGTGTCTCACCTCCACCTGAGAATCTCTCCCTGTGTCTCACCTCCACCTGAGAAACTCACCTCCACCTCAGAATCTCTCCATACGTCTCACCTCCACCTGAGAATCTCTGTATGCATCTCACCTCCGCCTGAGAATATCTCCATACGTCT
>CM040394.1:96221832-96231832 GCA_022702515.1 Ilyophis sp. 1 JC-2022
GAAGCGCAGCGCTTGTGACTTCATGTTTCACAACAGAAGCCCTACACATGTAAGGAGCAGGTTTGGAGAAAAACACAACGTGTTGTTGTTTCCATGGTGTTTTGCGCTACCACACTGCAGGTAAAAAAGCCCCGACCCCTCCGTGACCCTGGCACGTCTCCCTGGCATGGAGCATAGCTCATGTCACAGAGAGAAGAAAAGAGGTTTTCACAGAGCAGCTCCGACAGTCCTGAGGTGGAGAGAGAGAGCGAGAGGGTGGGGGAGAAAACCAGAGGGATAGTGAGAAGAGAGGACTTGGCACCTGTGCCAATCCCGGGTGAGAGAGAGAAAGATTAGCGGGCGATATTGAGGGGCGCTGACAAACTGTCCCGCGCCTTGGCACCCATTTTACACAGCGAGAAAAAAACATGAAGCTCGCCTCCACCCATCAAAACCCTCCACCACGTTCACTAGCTATCCCTATTACCGGCTTGCGTTTCCTCTGTCTGTTCATTCATTCATTCATCTATCTAATTTATTTATTCTTACTTAAATTAATGTATTTATTTTCTTATCTTTGCATTTATTTGGCAGGGACAATGCACCCACAGCAATGTACCACAGGTCACAGGACGATTTCATATCCAAAGTCCCAGAGCACGTCTAAATATTCAATAAAACATAAAAGTAAAAAAAGAAAAAAGCGATTTGCTCAGGTGCGCTGCGGTGCTGATGTTTCAGGGTGCAGTATCATATCAGCGCTGCAGGAAGCCCGATAGCCCGGCGGTAACGCGAGAGAGGAAACGCGAGTGCGTGTTTGGGCTGCCGATAAAGAGCCGCGCGGTATCACGGCTTCCACCGCGTCCTGCGGATATCAGATCGTCGACCAGCGCGTAATCTCCACCAAATCGCTGCAGGTGTGCGCGGCAGGCCGCCGTAATCTCCGCCGAATCGCTAAGAGTGCACCTGTGCACACCTGTCCTTTCAAAGGTCCCAGTACGGTCCCGCACCTCTCCCTAAAAAGCTCTTTTCTGTAGTCACATGACCCACGTACACACACACTCTTCAGGACTATCGCTCTGCTTATCTTATCCTGCACACTCACTTTGAAACGGCAACAAAAAGAGAGAAATTTTAAAACAAGGAGCGCAATTAGCTAATGGGGAGATATCAGGTCATAGGACTGAGATCTGGTGTTAAATGCATCGCCATGGCTACCAGCACAGTTACACCTGCTGCCTCGTGTTGGAGTGTATGTATGTGTATGTGTGTGTCAATGTGCATGCGTGTGTGTGTCCGTGTGTCAGTGTGTATGTGCATGTGCGTCTGTGCGTGTGTGTGTGTGTGAGAATGCGTGTGTGTGTGAATGTGTAAGTGTGTGTGCGTGTGTGTTGCAGTAGACCCAGTCTACCTCAGAGTACCTGTGCCAGCTGGGCTCAGGTGAGGCCAGCGCTGGGAATGGCTCTCTCTGAAAGGTGAGATGAGGTGGGAGCGCGGTACCCTGGGACTATACCTGTGCCAATGAGTCTATATCAACTCAAGGTCATACAATAACAATGATCTTGTTCACAAGGCTTATGAGGCAGGTGGACCCATTCAGCCCTGTCCATAGTGAGCCCACTGAGGTCAGGTTGGGGTCCAAAAGGTGGGGGCTGGGGGCCCAGCGATGGGGGCGGGGCCTCAGGTTTGAGGGAGAGCAGGACGTGCAGACCAGCGAAAGGGTGCATGTCCTTGTTTTGGACATTAGCCCAGAGTGACCCAGATTAAACCGTATGTCAGTACGGTGACCCAGATTCCAGGAAGAATGGAGCTCTGGCTGGACACTTTGCTGTCCTGTGCACAGCCAGTCAAGAGAGGCTGCCCTGCAGTAACACTAGTGTGCGTGTACGTGTGTGCGTGTGCTTTTGTGTTTGTGTGTGTGTCTGTGAGTTTGTGCGTGTGTGTGTGTGTGTGTGTGTGCTTTTGTGTGTGCGTCTGAGTTTTTGTGTGTGTTTGTTTCAGTGAGTGTGTGCGTGTGTTTTTGAGTTTGTGTGTGTGTGCGTGTACGTGTGCATGTGCGTGAGTGCACTTGTGTGTGCATGTCTGAGTTTTTGTGTGTGTCTGTTTCTGTGTGTGTGAGTGTGTTTGTGTTTCTGTGTGAGTGAGTGTGGGTACTTGCTTTGACTTCAAAGACTTCTGTAGAAAACCCCCGACGTTTGAGCTCTGTCCAACAGGACAGTCCACTCCAGAAGCCAGGTGAGACGGGCACAGGGGCGCCACCCACACCCCCACCCACCCCCACCGGTGAGCTGTGATCTTCATGCGATGGGTCTGCGTGAGAAAGCCAACTCTCTCAGTCACACTCGGGAGGTAAAATTGTGCTGGAAACCCGCGGTGGCGACGGACAGACCGGCGTTTAATCCTGGAGAGGTGCGGCTGAGCACCAGCCTGGCGTCACCGCGATAACGGGAGCGCCAGGAAGAGGCCGACATCGCCCAGACCGGCTGGATCAGGAGAACAGAGGGGCTTGTTTGAGGGAGACATGTCCGAAAATCCGGATGGATGGTTTCACACATGCTTAGCCTCCACCCATAGAGGAGTCACAGGGATAGCGGCCCCCGTTCGCCACCCTTTGACGATTATGAACAGAGCGGCAATACAGCGAGGTGATAATGGGAAGAACAAATCGGGAACGTTCAGCTTACATAACTGCCGAGTGAGTAATGACTCGTGCTGTTTCCCCTTACACAGCCTGCCAGGGGCAGTGAGTCACACGGCACTGCAGAAACACCGGCCAATCAGGGGCCCTCATCTCACATGCTGAGGAACTTTGGTGATAATGATCACCAGCCAATCAGAGGGCTTTGGTGTGCTTATTAACCTTGGAGACTATTAGCACTAGCCAATCAGGGAGCCTCGTCTATCACGCTTACTAACCTCTGAGACCATGGCGACCAGCCAATCTGGGGGGCCTTGTATGTGGCACTTACTAACTTCTGAGACACCAATCACCAGCCAATCACAAGCCTCGTCTGTGGTTCTGTCAGATTTTTTCATTGCATTTAAATTTTCTCCACATTTTCCCCACTTGCTGTTATCTTGAATCACTTTTCCACCACCTACTGGGCTCATCAAAGATTAAAATTAGACAGAAAAACAAACTATTTGAAAACTTTCAGTAATCACCGCCAAATTAAAAACCAAAGTGAAACAAAGGCATTCATTTTTTAAACTTTTGTACAATACTGAACATCAGTTAAGTAGGCAGTCTACCCCATCCGACACGGTACTACCCGCTGGCCACACGTGTAATGGTACTACCCGCTGGTTACATGTGTAACAGAAGTACCCGCGAGTCATGCATGTAACAAAAGTACCCACTGAGCAGAAGGCACTAATGTTGCCCCTGGGCTGTAAATTATCAGCTGATGATAGAATGGAAAACTTGTCACACATACGCTCCACCCCACCCTGAAAAGGTCCGGATTGTTCTCCACAGGACGTTGGCCTGCAGTAATGGATTCTCTTCAGCAGAAATGCTATTCCGCAGCATTCGGAGCTATCCGCGAGTGTCCCACAGCCGTACGTCTCCCCCCAGCTGGTAAATGGAGAACCGGGGAGTGGGGAATGGGAGGGGAGCGCACGCGGCGATGGTCTGTTTGTTCTGCTCCAGCTACGGCTGCCGTTTTCCGGTTTATGGCATCCATCGTACTCGAACGGAGCCTCAATACCGTGCCGAATCGCTGCGTTCCAAGCGCGTTCCGCCCCCACCCACAATTTAACATACTCTTCATTACCCAACTGTTTATTTTCCACTTTCACATAACCATGGCGATTAGCAGCAGCAGGCACACAGGAGAGGCAGTAGGCACCATTCGTCTGTCTTTCTGTTTGTCAGTCTGTCTGTCCTACACCCGGTATACACCGTCCCGCGTGCAGAGGCACACCTGGGGGTCCCCTTACCTCCTCTCGTTGTCATCCAGGTGAGCAAAAAGCACGTTCTTAGAGATGGCCTTGGCTAGAGCCGTCATGGTCTTGTAGTCCTTCGGAATGACCTGCAGAGGGAGAGAGCACAGGCTGGGAAACATGACAGGGGCTCTCTCTCTCACACACACACGCACACGCACACGCACACGCACATATACACACACACTCTCTCTAGCTATATTGTTTGTGTGTTTATTTGTGAGTGTGTGCACATGTTTGAATATGGATGTGTGTTTGTGTGTACGGATCTAAGGATGTGTGTGCATGTGTCTGTTCCTGAGAGTGTGTGTTTCTGTGTGTACGTGTGTGCATTTCTGTGCATTTCTGTGTGTGTGCGCATAGTATTAATTCCCGGGCAGGCCACAGCATTCTTTCTTTCCTTCATTCATTTTTGAATGGTGAGAGGGGGAATAAAAAATAGATCAAAGCTCTGGGAAGCCGTCTCCAGCTTTGGGAGTAATCCACGCAATTTCTGCAGAGCCCACTACAAAGGCCCGGTCCTAATTTTAAGAGTGGCATTCTGGGCAAAGAGAGAGAAAGAGAGAGAGGGTGGAGATGGAGAGAGAGAGAGAGAGAGAGAGAGAGAGAGAGTCGCACAGCTCCTGGGAGAGCAGTGGGTACTATCCAAGCCCTAATTAAGCCGCAGAAACAGATGGCTGACCATGAAGAGGACCGTTTGCTCACAGGATGAAAAATTCATGCCACTTAGAAAAAAAATTAAAATTCACAAACCCTCATCTGCCACCAGTGTGTGTGTGTGGGGCGGGGGGGGGAATTAGCGGTGGAGGGCGGGCACAAACTGGCGTGACGTTCAGACCTCTGTTGGCTGTAAAATGGGACAGCGAGGCCTAGCGGGCCTCTTCAGTCCCCGAGGTGAGAGTGCAGCTGAGCCCAGGGTACCGTGCCCAGCTCTGGGATTCAGACCAAGGAAAGCAGGAGGCCACAGCGTACAGACCCACCGCACTCAGCCTTTACCTCAGCAGTGCTGGGTTTTATTTTCACCATAAATTCAGCAGCGAATTCAAACCCAAGACACCAGGTTGAGGTGATTTAACTGTGTAACAGGTGCTGAGTAACAAGTTAGTCCACCCTGCAGCTCTCCGGGACCAGTATTGACTGCCTCTGATTTATAACTGAACACGTAACACAGGTACAAAGTGTACATAGGTGTCCTTGCTGAACAGACAGCCCTGTACAGTGACCTTCCTCCCCGGCTGCACAGAGAGAACTACTCCAGTGAAGTCTCCACCAATCACCATCAGGGTTGTTCTGTTACTTTTCACCAATATACTCTGTGATTGGGGGAGCTCCTCTCTGGCTTCTATGCAAAAAGTGACAATAGCTGCGTTCGGAATGGCTCCCTATACGCTTTGTAGTGCACTATTTAGGGGATTGGCTATTTTGATGTTTTCCGAATTGAGAACACTGAGAATTAGGACATCCTACAAAATGGCAGATTCCCTATATAGCGCTCTATAAAGCGTATAGGGAGCCATTCCGAAAGCAGCCAACGTGTCATTGCTATTTTATTATCCCTGATTCTATGCTTTTTCTATTGGATGGCAACACATATTCTCCAACATGATCCACCAATCAAAATGCACTACTTTACCACACCAATCAACAGAATCTCTCTCCTGCAGAGCTTCCACCAATAGAATTGTGCTCCTCTGCCAGTTCACCAATAGAAAGCGGACCCACTGTTACCTCATAAAAAAACATAAACTAACCTGAGAGCCAAACTCTGGATCAGTGGGAAGTTGGCATATAAAGTGCACAAGATGGATGTACGCAGCATAGGGGTTGGGTGACCTGATTCCAGATCAGTGCTTAGGGGGCTCAATCCACCTGGAGAACACGGGGCAGTGGAGCTGAAAGGTGATTGGTTCAGGCAGGGACCATGTTGAACTGAGCAGCACCAGTCAGGGGCAGCAACTCGGGTCAGTCCAATTAAAAAGCTGGGAATTTGGCCATTAACCACATGTTCATTACTGTGTTAATTAAGCCTGCTTCTGGTTAATCACATTTTAATGAGCAAGGCTACCATCTACTCAGCAGAGAGGCCACCAGCACAAGTAATCACCCTATTCATATTGATATTCAACATTTGTCCTTAATTTTGACAAAATGTTTTCTTCATAAACAGTTTGCCGAATGAAGCGATTGCTGAAACTAACCCGCTAAACTTGAGTCAGCGATACAAGTGCAACCCTTCCAAGTTCCAAGGACAAATGTTGATTGAATACTGGCCAACGTGTATTCTAATTTGTCGTTATTGTGTTTGTCTGTGCGTCTGTCCGCGGGCTCCCACCTTCCTGACGTAGCTGACGGCGTCCTCCTCGGTGTAGACCTCGGCACTCACCCCCCCGCGCCGGCACCGCGCCTTCACCACGGGGTTCGGGGGGGGTGGAGACACCTCGTCGTCGTGAGAGTCCGACTGAGAGTTGGACTTCTGGCGGGCCAGAATCTGTTTGCATTCTTCCTGTAGGTGGGGAGAGGAAAGAGGACAGCCTATTAGATCAGAGCCTGGTGGGATCTACATAGTTACGGATCACCACTGGGGGGGGTACCAGCTGTGGTGCTTTTATGTCAACTTTGAGATGAGAATTCAACTGTTTTTCTTTTTTTCTTTTTTCATTTTACACCATTTCATTTTTTCATCTTCATTCATTTTTTTCACAAGGACTTTTGTTCCTTTTCTTTATTTTTTGTTAATTTCTGCAGCTGCAATGCAGCACCTGATGATATATGTGCAAGAGTTTTCAAAAATAAAAACACTTTTGTAACGTTCATAAAAAAAACAAAGAGCTGTTAGATTGGAAAAGCTCTGATCCTGGTCTCAACCCCCCAAAAAACTGGTGTTGAGGCAGAAGCTGATGCACGTGTTTTACTCTTGTGCTCAGTTACATGCTTGTCACATTCAGCCCAGCCCCATCAGAGATGCACACGGCCTATAAAAGATGGAGAATACACCAGGAATCAGGCAGCAGCGGAAAAGTCGACGGCACACCAAGAAAAATAACAGTTTGAAAAGAGCCGCAGCAATTACTCCTCGAAACTGACGTAAAGCGTTACCGTGGAGAACATAAAACCAGTGGATGTGATGCTAAATAGTGGTCTGGAGCGGAGAGCCACTGCATGTAAACATGCGGCAGACCGCAGTAAAGCGCAGTAGGGGAGATGGCAGTACGTGCACGGCGAGTCTTTGAGCCAAAATGGCTGCAGGACGTCTCCGACAGACCTCAAGGGCTGCAGCTGGGTTTTGGGTTCCTCCTCCTGCCAATGCTGCTGTATACTTCACCATAATCTGTGACATCATAACACAGACACAGGACTGCAGTCTTACACTGTGTGTGTGAGTGTGTGTGTGTGTGTGTGTGTGTGTGTGTGCTGTTGAAGGCTGATTGGGACAGGCACTCTGTGCATGAAGCCGTGCCTGCATCAGTGGTTCACGCGCTTAACTTCTCTTGGACCCTGTGTGTCCATCTGAATTGTACACTGTATGGTGAGTGGCAGCCAATAGGGATCTACGTTCTTTCTCAATCCCGCCCACTAACGGACTGCCTTATCTCATTGGTCTCTCTCTCCTCTCCCCTTCAGGGATATCGTTACATTCCTGCCATTTCAGGTACCCACACACACACACACACACACACACATGCTCACACCACACAAGCACACACACATGCTCACACCACACAAGCACACACACATACATACACACACAGCACTGTGCAGCTATCCTTCAGGGGACAAAACTCAGAGGGAAGGCTGCAATGGACCAACATCAGCACTCTGACCTGCTTCACTGCAGAGAGAGAGGGAGGGAGAGAGAGAGAGAGCGAGAGAGAGAGAAAGAGAGTGAATACAAAACAGGAGAGTAAGAGGGAGAATGAGAGGGAAGGAAGAAGGTAGAAAATGCAAGGGAGAAAGAAAAAAAAAATAGGGGGCATGGGAGAAGAGGCATCACGTTTTTTTCCTTTCATCGCTACATGATAGAGGGAGGGCAAATTAATGACACACACTGAAATTCAGTGAACATCCAGTACGTAAACATATAGAAGCACATACATAACCATATACAAACATAGAGAAGGACATACACAACCATAATAAACATAGAAAAACACATACATAACCATATACAAACATAGAGAAGCACATACATAAATGTACAAAAGCACGTACATAACCATATATAAATGTACAAAAGCACATATATAACCATATATAAACGTACAAAAGAGCATACATAATCATATATAAACATAGAGAAGAATATATATAAATGTACAAAAGCACATACATAACCATATATAAACCTACAAAAGCACATACATAACCATATATAAACATAGAGAAGCACATGATCCCATTGATGGAAACACCGCAGTCGCTAAGCACGCGAGGAGCCTCAGCCAACACACTGCAGTGTCACACACAAACTTCTGCATTTCTGACACACACAAAAACAATCTCTCTCCCTCTTGCTCTCTCTCTCCCTCCCCCTTCCTGACTCTCCCTCCCTCTCTCTATCCCATCTCCCTCTCTCTCAGCATCAATCTACACCTCCCCCCGTAACTGAGGGAGCCAACATGTCATGTTAACCTTCCCAAAGTACTAAACATTAGAGAGAAGGCTTACATGTCCACACAAACGCACGCAAGCAGAAACGCACACACACACACACACACACACACACACATAAACCCACCTGCTGTTCAACTGGCATCAACAGTAAGCACAACTGCAGAACAGAACACAGCGAGCAGCATAAAAAACGGCACAGAACAGTGTCGCGGCAGAAACGCACGTTAACCCGCCGTAACCGCACACGTCACCGCCGCCGTCCTCATCGGCGAGGCCTCTGTGGAAGACGCTGGTATTTACCGTGCCGTGAGGGGGCGGCGGCGGCGGTCGGGCCGGCGCACCGACGGGCGCGCGCAGATCCTCGGAGGCGGGCCCCTGGGGGTCGGTCATGTGTGCGCAGCGCAGGGGGGCTGCGGCGTCCCGGACTGTGCTGCCATCAGTGCGCCCCGTGCACACCAGCCTGCAGCGCCGCTAACCGCCCGGCCCACTACGCCAGCATGGCCTCGCGCCCGTGTGTGTGTGTGTGTGTGCGCGAGTCTGTGTGTGCGTGCGTGAGTCTCCGTGTGTGTGTCTGTGTGTGCGTGTCGTATGATGCACGCGGACGGGTGATATACGACGACACTAAAAACAGTAATGATTAGGATGAGCTGCTCTCTATTTCTGTCCTGTGCCAGTGTCTCTCTCGCTCTCTCTCTCTTCCCCTCCGTTTCTCTCCCGCTCTCCCCCCTCTCTCTCCCTCTCACTCCCAGTCCTACGCACACACTCTAGAGTACTCACGTACTGACTCTCCTCGTTTCCCCAGTCGCCATGACAACAGGGCATCTTTGCACTTTTCTGTTTGAGTGCTAAGCCAGAATGCGTATACGACAGCAAATACGCACGTGCACACCCGCATGCGCGCACACACACACGCTCACATCAATACACAGACACACACACACCCACACAAAGATGAACAGATGGTTGTCTGTTACATGTGAGATCTACTTCACCTTCCTCAAACCCGTCATCCCTAAAGGCCAAAGATAGAGGGGCTCAGTGTCAGAATACACACACACACACACACACACACAGACACACACACACTCAATCAAACAGTGATGCACATGAAACGTCACAGTGCGACAGTGAAAGACCACTCTCACCTCATCAGTAGTGCCAGCCAACTTCCCTCTCTCTCTCTCCACCTCTCTCTCTCATCTCTCTTCACCTCCTCCTCTCATCTCTCTGCTCTCTCCCCTCCCTCCCTCTCTCTCTCACCCCCCCCCCATCTGCATCTCTATCACAGGCTCCCAGACTGAGGTAGAGTGTAGTGGGTTTTGAGTGAGTGAGCGTCAGTAGAGATGCTTTATGGGATTTAGGACACCAGTGTAAAAGATCTGTGGCAGGAGACAGCTGACATACAAAAGGACCACAGCCCCAGAAGCCTCTAGGCTGTATTTACACCAGGGCCGCCATCTCAAGC
>CM040394.1:96234332-96299332 GCA_022702515.1 Ilyophis sp. 1 JC-2022
CATCACAGCCACACTGTACACAAGAGCCGTGACATCACAGCCACACTGTATACAAGAGGCGTGACATCACAACTGCACCACACACAAAGAGGCGTGACATCACAGCCACACTGTACACAAGAGCCGTGACATCACAGCCACACTGTACACAAGAGGCGTGACATCACAACTGCACCACACACAAAGAGGCGTGACTTCACGGTGCCGTAGCACGGAGTTTTGGGGGGAGACCTTATTATAGAACTTATATTATATTATAGAACTATAGGGTTTTCCATCTGGGCCTCCTCAGGCCTCTTTACCCTCTGTGACCAAAGCAACCCAAACACAGGGCCTCAACGCTCTGATATCGCAAACTCCAATTCAACAGCCTTAACAAAGACTTTATTCACCATGAAAAACGAAGAAATTTAACGTGTATAACACTGTCAGTGGCTCTACGCCACACAACGCCGGCCTTCCTCACGGCTCACATATCTCATTACATTCGTCTCCTTCACTGTATATCTTGACATTGAGTGGAAGACATGAGGCCCTTTATCGAGGTCTCAAATACAGAATTAAAATGTGTGTGGGCGCTCGAATGTGAATAATCTCGAATGTAAATGTTGCTAATCAGTATTCAGCCGTGTCTAATGAACGAGGATGAGACAGAATACACAATGAGAGGGCTCAGCACAAAAACTTATGAATTATGAAAGTTGAGAAGAAAGAAGCTCATTGATAACAACGCTGCGGGCTGTCATTCCCCGTCTCCTAGGTTACGGGCTTCATATCGCGAAGAACAGAGAGACTTGACGAATGTGCGCACAGAACGGGAACCCGCGTCATCACTGAAGGGAACGAAAGAGAGAGGGAGAGAGGGAGAGAGAGGGAGGGAGACAAAAACTCCCCTCTTCTCAAGCCCCTTTCAGAGTACACACACACACGCACCTAATCTCAGGAAAAGAGCTTGAACCCAGTCTTTTGGGCACTCTTGGTGTAATAAATGGAAATCAAAGCACTATTGAAGAAGGGAAGAAGAACGAAAGGAAGAGAAAAGAGGACTGCAGAGACAGTGAAGAAGAGCCAGCTCTAAATTCATATTACATCTTACCAAGAAGTGGGCAAAGACACAGTCTCCAAAAGTGTTGACTTACCCCCCACTTTCATCCTCCCGTGACTGTATGGACAGACAGAAGTCTCTCAAACTAACATTAAAGGGTAACGTTTGTTTTTATTTCGTCTGCGTATTCTGGTTCAAATAAATACGGGTGGTCGTCAAAGTGAACAGACTCAACATCCTCGTAATAGTCTAATGAATAATCAGCCATTGGGGACAATACGTATTTATGCGCTCAGAATGGGTAAGTATGGCAGGTCAATTCTGTAAGTTCAAAAAGCATGCAACGGAATATATTTTAATTTCGGCGAATAAATTTTACACTCGTTTTCACTTCCAAAGGGGTTTAGATAAACGGGACTGGTTTGAGGTAAATTTAACCCGTATCTAAATATGCCCCATTGGACTCCATTGTAAAGCAGAGCAGAGGGGTTATTTGGGTGACCAAAGGTCGAAAAAGAAAGATGTGAAAAAATGATTGTTATTACCATTCAGCATGGTGGAAATAGTTCATAAAAATAGTTCCAAATGGAAAAAACCTTAACAATCACGAAAAAGAGGCTCAATGTTCACAACAGATAACAACCTTAATGGCCCTTCATTTGGAAGTACAGCATTGGCCAGTGAGACTGTGCGTTAGCCTTACGTTAGCCTATATGCTGCAATGCGCCTGGACTTTGCCGTCAATATATAAGAATCTACTGTTTTTTGTTTTTTTATTTTCCTCTTGGACATGCTTTCATGTGCGACCAAAAAGAAAACCACAGATTCCCTGCCCTGTGTGATATCCTCTCTGAGTAACACGCAGAACGGGATGGGTTCTCCCAGTTATGACTCACTCAAGGCATGGTCAGGTCCAGCTGGTGCTGTTTACTTGCCGTTTCACTGTTCGCTGTTTTCCAATACCGTGTTTATTACTCCTGTGCTTTAATCTGATGTGATCTGACCAATTGTGTATTACAGCTATTGCTACTGTGTTTGTACGCCATTCATTTATTGATATCTATTCTTTCACGTTTCCCCCGATTGTATGTATCGCATGGCCCGCTATCGATTCGGGAGAGCACAGACAAGTGTGTGCTGTCCAGTGAAGCACGTGATTTCAGCCACCGGTTCTCATCACACGGCTGTTTGCAAGTCGGGCTCGCACAGACACGAGTCAGAGAAAGATGCTTCACTGCTGCACGATGAGTCGTGATAATTCCGGCCAATTAAATCCTCCATTCCACGGTGACGCAAAAGCCAATTATCCATCGCCATGATCTCTCAACCTATACATCTTCCCTTTCAGAGAATCTACTGACCAGAGGATCAGTGCACTACCCTAATAGACATCTACAGGCTAAATACAGCAAACTACCACTGTTTAGAGAGAGAAGGGAGAATTGAACTGCAAACGGAAGCGTGGTCAGCCCGTTTAGTTACCCTTTAAAGTAAATATTTTTTTATTATATCAAATATATTAAAGTAATGCCTACTTTACTGTTCAGGAGAGTTTTTTCAATGGTTCCACATTGATGGATGTCAAAGAAAAAACACCACTCAAATTATCGGAAGATAATTACAGCGCAGAGCACAAGTTCAACAACATGTTGACACATATTTTTAATTAATAAGTCAAAAATGAAAAAGCATAAAAACTGTACCATAAGATTGGTTCACCTTTATTTAACAACCTGGCCAGGAACAGTGAGTACCATACCAGGGAATGAAATTAACTTTTTCATCCACTGGCCAGAGTTGGCCAAACTGTATTTTTTTTCCAAACAGTCAGCCCTTTTTTTGTATGTTTTGCTTTATTCAGACAGGTAGGAAGCACAGAGGGTAACGGATAGAGACAGGACCACAGTGCAGAAGGCGCCGTTGCGGGGATCGAACCCGTGCCCATGTGGGGGGACTCGAATATGACTCTGTCCTAGAGCTGTCCTATAGGGACCATCTCACGCATAGATATAGAACCATAGATATGACATATCATGTAATGTAATAGTAATTTGGAATTCTGAAATGGAACAATTTGGCAGCCATCTTACCTGGGTACAGCTATAATAGAAACCTATGGCAAAAGTGTCATGTACTTTCTAACCCACTGTGATGTCATAATCGAGTCTTAGAAGGCGAATAGCTGATGATTGGCTCATAAATATAAAACCATGGTTACTGGCCACCATCTTACCTGGGTATGGTCTCAGAAATTGTGCTATTAACTATGACATATGTCACATCTATGGTTCTATATCTATGGTCTCACGTCTCACCAGCAAGTACCATTCTTTACCCCAAAAGAGAGCGATATACTGGTGATGAGTACTTGCATTATGCTCGGGAATGTCCGTTGGATCTGCAGCCACGGAGTTTACCATCGCTCTTCACCGGAGTTGAAGATGTCGGGACTGATCCGGGAGTGCGGGCACTATTCAGAAGGCCACCAGGGAAGGAGAAGATAATGCGGAGAAGTGAGGCGGCGCGACTGGGAAGGCCGAGCTCCTTTTCGACAGTGGACAGAGTCCGCAGTACTGCGTGCAGCACTGCGTTTCCAAGGAAGAAAGGCGCAGGCAGAGTTTGTGTGTTGGACTTATGACACTGGACATCTCGGGACATCGGGGGTTGTTTCTAATCATGGCTATTCCACTTTAATTCACTTAAGTCACTTGATGCAGGGGCTACAACTGAAGTTCCCGAAAGGGAAATAAAAGTTATTCTATTCTATTCTATTAATCTGAAATTAATTAATCAATTCCCACTCATTTCTGTGTCCACATAAACGCATGCACACACACATGCACGCACGCATACATTCAAACACACACACACACACACACACATGCACACACACACACACACACACACACACACACAAACATGGACACACACACACACACACACACGCACACACACACGAACATGGACACACACACACACACACACACACACACACGCACACACACACACGAACATGGACACACACAGTGCCAAGAGGGAGCTGGACCCTACATCCTCCCGGAGCTCACACGATTGGCTGATCGTAATCTGGGAAATGAATGGAAGGGATGAATTACAATCCCTCTCTAACTCCCACGGCACGTTCCTGAGAGTCATAATCCTCTAGAACAGAGGTCCTCAATCTTATCCAGAAAGGGCCGGTGTGGGTGCAGGCTTTTGTTGCAACCAAGCAGTTACACACCTGATTCTACTAATCAAGGTCCTTAGTGAAGAGTCAGGTGGTTGATTAGTAGAATCAGGTGTGTAACTGCTTGGTTGCAACAAAAGCCTGCACCCACACCGGCCCTTTCAGGATAAGATTGAGGACCTCTGTTCTAGAACATCAGAACAAAGTGAGGGCTGATGCAGAGATCTTCCAATTGTAAAAAGTAAAAAGAGTTCAGCGGGATCTCCTCTTTGTTTTTCTCTAGTTAATCAGCCTTGTTAGTCCTCACAATGGTGCAAAAACATACTTCTGCTATAGGGCCTGCAGGGGATGGAAAATATTGTGTGAATCAGGTGACCGTCTCTGTTAAGGTCCCTTCCCTCTGGCAGTGAAGGAGACGGCTTGGCACGGCGTGGCGTTGCCGAGGAGAACGGCGGCGGGTCAGCCGACCCTCAGTAGTCATTCTGACGGGAGTGCAGCCATTGTGCCCCAGAATCAGGGGGCTCCCCCGGGGGCAGGAGGTACCCAACCACCGCCTAAACCCGAGATCCCCATGACGATAGACAAGGCGGCTGAGGCGTCGGCTAAATGAGGCTCAAAAAGCCTTTTTGTTAGGTTACAGTGTGATGAGGCAGTGAGCCCTAAGGGTAGATATCACACAAAACTTTAATTATTTTATCGCTCCGACGAGGCTCATTCAGGAACAGTGCCCCCAACAGACGGCACTTAAAACAAGATCCCATAGTGTGCAGCAGGCGATGTGGGCAGCAGTTAGCAAACTAGCCTTCAAACCAGGGACTTCAAATCCCTGGTACAGCCCTCGTTCGCCACAATAAAGGCTCAGTTGAACTTATGTGTCATCTTCCACGTAAAATAATAAGTGTTAGTGATAACAATAATAACACCATTACCTGATCCATAAATGTTCATGCCTGCTTCAGACCCCTGGGAAACAGGCAGCACATAAATGAAGTCCAATAAATACATAATATGTTAATTTTCTGTTCTGAACAGAGAGCACGTAGTAAACCTGTTTTCACAAAAATAGACGGAAAATAAGACTACAACAAAAGGGCAAAAGATACGTGAGAGTGTCTGGCGTCATCACTTATAGTAAAAATAGTAAAACACCAATGACTGATGGCTTATTTATCAGCACATGAAAGAGCACACAACAGATCAGATCTCCACGGAATGGTAATTGTTGGGTCTCATCAATCAAAAGCATCGCTTCTGAATATTACTGTCTGTCTTAACAGGCTACAACGTAGATCAAAAAAAAAGAAGCTTTTTTCAACAACAAAAAAAAGGTTTCTGCCCATCTGTATATTGTGCTTTATATTTTCAACAACCTTTCCGCCCAACAGCCATCATCGAGACCCAGGCATCTGGGGAAAACTGGGGTGGGGCTTGTGGCGTAAGAAAGGGTCCACTACATACAGCCCCGAAAGCACAAAATGCTCCAGAAATCTGCTCTTGATGAAGCGATGAACTGAATTTTCTGTGTGTAATACAGACACACAACTCGCACTCCGGGTGTGGGTGAGAGCGCCGACAGCAATTAAACCGGCTTTCAGAGCAGGCAGCTGGATGGCTCCTCCTGTTAAAGGCATCGTTCCAGTGCGTGGATGGGCCCAGTGTTCTGACACCAAATCCGGACCGTTACCGTGGCAACTGTGACCGGCAACCCCGCGGGGTAATCGGCTCTAGCGCCACCCAGAGGTGGGAGGGCTTCAGTCAGCCCGGATGATCACGTTTCGTCAGGGACCAGCGAACCCCGCCAGTCGATCAGGCCCTGACCACTGCATGCACCGCAGCAGATCCCGGTTCCCTACAGAGTAAATGACAAAACGGTCTTGTTTTTTTTTTTTTCCAACCGACTGAACGTCCAAAACAACCCTGGTTAAATTGAGCCGAAAATACACTGTGGTGGTTGTTGGGCGGATCAGCCGCGCGTGCAGGCAGGCACGTGAAGCTGTAGATGAAGCAGTCTTCCTCCGGCTCACGTCTGCGCGAGCCTCACCTGAGCGATAAGAAGCGGCGGCTGACATCGCGAGGAAAGCACGCACTCGTCTGCTCTCTCTCTCTCTCGAGTCCCGCAAAACCACGCTTTCAGCGCACCTTGTTGATTTTGGGAAAGCCACTCCTTATTATTACTGACCACTCAGTTCCTCCACACCAAAAATAAAAGTGTCAAATGCAGGCTTCACAGAGCGCGGTTCTGCATTCCAGAAAAAACTAGAACCAGTAAATGAAATGCATTTCCTCTATGGGTGCCCCAGACTAAAGATTTGCTCAGTCAGCCTGTAGTCGTCAGTTCAAACCCATAGATTTGCTTAGTCAGCCTGTAGTCGTCAGTTCAAACCCATAGATTTGCTTAGTCAGCCTGTAGTCGTCAGTTCAAACCCATAGATTTGCTTAGTCAGCCTGTAGTCGTCAGTTCAAACCCATAGATTTGCTTAGTCAGCCTGTAGTCGTCAGTTCAAACCCATAGATTTGCTTAGTCAGCCTGTAGTCGTCAGTTCAAACCCATAGATTTGCTTAGTCAGCCTGTAGTCGTCAGTTCAAACCCACAGTCGACTAACCGTCGACTAAATTTATGATATTCATCTCATTATTTAAATGTGTATTTTTGAGCATCAGAACGTGGTTTGACTTCCATCTGATCTGTAGAAAGTTTACTATATTACATAAAAATACAAAACCGCCATTATGAGCACTTAAAATATCAATTAGCCGATAGCTAAAAGCACAGGCTGCAATTTGTTGGCCTGCGCTGCCTATTAACGGCATCGGTTTGCTTATGGCCAGCGCTGTATTAACGGCATTGACAAAGCGGTAAATTAATGTGTCGGAACAACAAGCAATAACATTGTTATTTTTATTTCCACTCTTTATAACAACACACAACTTACAAATAGTGAATACATTTTTTTAAAAGCAGTCTTTTATCTGGTGATAAAAAAGAGCACAAACAATCTAGCTAATTTAACAACTTCACGGTTATCAAAACTAGATGAAACAATATATATATTTTATTTTTTTAAAGTTTTTTTAAATGGGCTATAGATTATATAAGCAAACTAATAAATGAAAAACACAGCAAACACTTAAAAGAGAAATATCAACAACATCAGGCCAAACAAAAAATGTATTATAATCTATATTAGCAATGTAAAAGTGTGTTTTAGCCTACTTGTGACCAGCGAACCTTGTCACATTAGGCCTACTCACTGCTGTTTTTCCTCAGATTGCAGTTTTCTCATATTATGGGTCAGGAACACGAGTTTGTTGACGTTGCTCTGGAGAAGTGAGCTCTGTGTTTTGCTGACAGTGAAGCCGGCCTTTGAGAAGATGCGCTGAATGATATAGGCAAATTGTTGCTTGCAAAGTTTACATTTAACTTTTTTGGAGTCATCCCTTAGACCCACGAAATGCTCGCATACTTTTGATTTTCTCACAGACATTCTATACAACTGATCTATTCCTCAATTAATAGACACCAAATGTTTGTTACAAGGCACACGTCCAGAAGGAATAGTTCCCCTCTCACGTTTTTTCACACTGCGAAAATTCGAATAATTCAAATTTTAGTCAACCAACTTCTTTTGACCGACTAATGGTTTAGTCGACTATTTGGGGGCAGCCCTAATTTCCACTTACATTGTATGTGCTGAATATTGCCCACAAGAAGCAGAACCTGTACCCCTAATCTGTACCTCCCATGGGGGAGGTACAAATCTTCCATCCGTGCATCGACTATTGTGGTCTGAATGCCATCACAGTTAAAAATAAATACCCTCTGCCGCTAATTAATTCTGTTTTTCAGCCTCTCCGTGAAGCCACTGTGTTCTCCAAACTGGACCTCAGAAACGCCTACCACCTGGTCCGCATCCGGGAGGGAGATGAGTGGAAGATGGCCTTCAACACCCCGCTGGGACACTTCGAGTACCTGCTCCAGCTGTGTTCCAGGCCATGGTAAATTACGTCCTCAGAGACCTACTCAACCGGTCAGTCTTCATATACCTAGATGACATTCTCATATTCTCTCGCAACCAGGAGGAACACATCCGACATGTACGACAGGACAGGTACAACTCCTCAAAACTAAATAAACTATTCGTCAAGGCTGAGAAGTATGATTTTCATGTACCCCCCGTAAGCTTTCTAGGCTTCATTGTGGAGAGTGAGCGAGTGAGGCCTGACCCCGAGAAGATCCAGGTAGTGGCAGAGTGGCCCCGTACGACCTCCCTCAAAGAGCTACAGCGGTTCCTGGGCTCCGCCAACTTTAATTTGGGGTTACAGCCAGGTAGCCGCGCCCTTTACTAACCTAACCTCTTCTGCTGTTACATTCTCTTGAACCCGGAAGCTGATGCCGCCTTCACCTGCCTCAAGACCTGGTTCACCTCTGCACCTGTCCTTATCCATCCTGATCCGGCCCGCCAGTTTGTCATAGAGGTGGATGCCTCTGATTCCGGGGTCGATGCCATCCTGTCTCAGCGCTCAGCGGAGGACCAAAAACTCTTGTGCCGCCGGCTGTCCCCTGCCGAGCGCAACTACAACGTCGGGAACCGTAAATTGCTGGCGGTCAAGCTCGCTCTGGAGAAGTGGAGGCATTAGCTGGAGGGGGCGGAGCAACCATTCATAGCCTGGACCGATCACAAGAACCTCGCCTATATTCAGTCAGACAAGCGTCTGAATTCCCGCCAGGCCCGCTGGGTCCTCTACTTCTGTAGATTTAATTTCTCCATCACTTACAGACCCGGTTCCCGCAATACCAAACCCAATGCCCCGTCACACCTGTACTCTCCGAGACCAGTCCTGCCTGTCCGGTCACCATCCTGTCTCCCTCCTTTGTGGTGGCTGCGGTGAGCCAGAGAGGGCCAATCAGGACCTGGGAACAGCCCTGCACTGTGTTACCGCTCAGAACCCCTCTTCCTGGAGCAAGCTGCTACCTTGGGTAGAGTACTCCCACAACTCCTTAACAAGCTCTGCCACGAGTTGTCCCCGTTCAAGTGTTCCCTGGGGTACCAGCCACCCCTGTTTCTGGCCCAGGAGAAGGAGGTCTCCATACCCACAGTGCAGACGCACTTACAATGGTGCAAAAAGGCCTAGAATGACACAACGACACCCGCACCGCACTCCTTCGCTCCACCGCCCACACCCAGCACGTGGCGGACAGCCACTGTACCGCAGCTCCCCAGTACACGTCAGGAAATCAGGTCTGGCTCTCTACCATCCCTCTCCAAGGCACTTCCAAGAAACTTCAACCCTGGTTCATTGGCCCTTACCCCATCGAATCTGTCATCAACCCCTCAGCCGTCAAACTCCCTCCAGACCTGAATATCCATCGCACATTCCACGTCTCCCAGATCAAGCCCGTCTCTTCCAGTCTGCTCTGCCTTCTGGCCGATCCTCCTCTGCCTCCCCGGATCATCGACAATGCCCCCGCTTACTCTGTCAGCCGCATACTGAACTGCTGCAGAGGGCTCGGTTACCAGTACCTGGTGGACTGGGAGGGTTATAGGCCCAAAGATCGGAGCTGGATTTCCCACCAGCTCATCCTCGACCCCTCCCTCATCCGAGACTTCCACCAGGCTCACCCTGAGAAGATCAAGCCCGGTTGAGGGGGGGGGGGGTACTGTTACATCAGCTGTTCCCCTCCAGTCCACCTCCCTTTCGTTTCTTTTGTACTCCTATTGTGTTTCGTGTCATGTTTTCCAGTTTACTCTGTTCGTCTCACGTTCTGTGTTTTCGTTTGCAGGCTGGGCGGGGCTCCCCGTCAGTTCCTGGTTTCTCCCTTAGATTTGCCCCAGCCTATCGTTTTCCCTGCTCACTCACATTCCTCACTCCTTTTAGTTAATCACTTAGTTCCCGCACCTGTTTTTCACACTGCTCACTCATTCCTTGTCACCAGATTGTCTTCTCTGTTTCATCTGAGATTGCCCCGGCCATTTTCCTGTTTTGAGCCTGTCTTCGTTAACCTGTCTGTCTTTTATATTGTTCAGCCCGTCCAGCCTGTCTCCTGCCTGCCCCAGCCAGCCCTGACCCGTCACCTGCCCCGCTTTATGTTTGCCCAGCCCTATTTCCAGCCTTCCCTATTATTTGCCTGGTTCCTGCCTGCCTACTTGCTGTCTCAATAAATATCTCCCGAGTGGAGTTTTGAACCGAACCTCTGTTTCTGAGTCCTGCGTTTGGGTCCAATCCTGCACTGCCATAACAGCGGTGGCCCCCAGGCCCACAAAAACAGCCCGGAGTCAAAGATGTAACAGCTACTGCACCCATCCCGAGTTACAATTCATGACCTATATATTTTTATTAAGTATTATGAATATTAAATCCACATAATTAATTGTGCCATCAGACTTGGCACTGCTTATGTGAGGACATTGCGAAAGCGTATAGAGCTAAACATAGAGAAATACTGTTTAGGAGAAATAAGAAATCCAAATAATTCTGTTGGCATTGTCTAAGAATTATTCGGACAACATATTCCGTGCATTCAAATTATTTTTTTGCAACAAGTAAAAGAAACTTGGTAATTAATCAGGATGAATGTCATTAACCTTATTCCTTATTTAAAGAACTCCAAAAAGACAAAGAATGTATTTTTTCTGACCAAACACTTGTTAAGAGTCAATCCCTTCATGAAAATGTAAAATTCTATCACTGACCTTCTCCAGCTTTTCAAAATGCTCCCGCAGGAATTTCATAGGACGCTCGGGCTTTGCGATGCAAAGGTTCACAATGCACTCCTTCAGGATCTGCTGGATGTTGTGTTTCTGCACAAAAACTTCACAGCCCTTCAGACTCTCGTCTTCTTCCAGATTGGAGGAGGAGGTGGCCATCTTATCTCTTACCCCTGTTCTCGGAAAGGAAGAGGAGGGATAAAAAAAAAGCATTATATGGAATTCCAGTTCTGGTTTCTTGTGTCCTATAATTATGGAAGGAGAGCAAATGTCAATTAGCATTTCCCTCTACTGAAACGTGTCTTATTCCATCACTTCGTTTCCTGCTTGTTTATTGATGAGGATGGAATCCCGTGTGACGTTTCAGCGACACTGTGGGCTCCACTGCGATTTTAAATAAGTATTAAATAGAAATATATTTTTAATAAGATTTCATATCTCGAACTTATAGGCTACCCGTCATGTTACGAACGCAAAGTGAAACCAGGCGTGTTTAGTCATCGAAAACAGCATAGCATTGTCTCAAACAGAGTGATGATGAAATTTACAAGGAATCATGAACAGAAATGATGCCTCGAAGACAACCATGCTGTTAAACCAACCTGTTAGCAATAAAAAACGAAACCTTCAACTAATATGAGACAGCCATATAATCTCACTATGGTGTAAAACGAAATGCATGAGTTTCATGGATGTAAACTAAAGCTAACGTTAAAAATTAAAAGATTAGCCAAATAGGCTAGCTTGTCTGTAGAAAGCTATAATTAATAATCCGATTGCATGCTTTCATCTTTATTAAACAATAGGTTGTTGGGTCCGGTATATAAAAAGGGAGAATATTTTATTTCAACATCTTCCCGGCAACAAGAATATTAATTGCAAGCCTCCGCTATGTAGCCTAACGTTATATGTTCTAGACATGGCCAGTTGTTATTGTCAGAGATTAAAAAGAAATGGATCTGGAGATGAAACCATACATTTAAGCAACACGTCTTTAAGAAGACCCATAACCATCTATAATCTCGTTCGGGTGCGTTGCATCCGATATCTAATAATATTCTTCTTACCGTTATTTTCTGAAGATGCTCTCTGGCAATGGTGTGCTACAGTGTCGAGGATGTTGGTAGTTAGGCACTCGAGTCGTAGGTTGCTCGTTGCTGCTGCTGTTGATTTCGGTCGGCTCTCTCTGCGTCGGTTTCAATGACGTCAATCTGTCTCGCTTTATTCCGCCGCAAAGCTGCTTTCTCAAGCTCAACGGAGGGATTTCATTTGTGATATATTTCCCCAGACGTTAAGACGCACCGTTGTTAATGCGCGGCATGTTTATTAATGTATGTGTTTTGGGGAGACGCTTATTTGTTAACCATATATTTTATTCATTCCACACCCTGCGTAGGCTACAATAATATGAATCGTGTTATGTGTTAAAGTGGTCGTGATGACTCCCTAGCCTTCTATTTACATGATTTTAGATTTTAGTTTTTCTTGTGTAGGTGGCTTGTTCTTTTGTATTATTAAGCCGAAGTATTTATTCACATATAGCCTAGTACAGCGCACTATTATAAGTGCCACCTGCTCCCTCGGACTGCATAGGCCTATACTGTGGCCTAGTCAATTGGTTTTAATCTAAACAAACTAATTAATCACCAATAAATACCGGTTAACACAGTACACTAGGTATGTGTGTCATGTAGTGGCCTGTAAAATGAATTCAGTTGTAGGCTACACATAATACAAACACACATTTTGGTTTAAAAAACAAACTATATCTGTCTGAAGATAGCCTAACCCAAAATCTTCACCATATAAACTCTGAATGCAATTACCCGAGACAATGAACTCATTTTAAAACCAACTACTTCTTCCTGACGGGTTTTATTTTGAATGCACACACACTCTCTGAAAAAGGTGAAAAGACGATGTGTGATGCTGCGTTAATGTACATCCTCTGAAACCTGTGGAGACCTTTTTTTAACCACAATAAGTGCAGTTTGCACTGAATGACTCAAATGCTGTGCCTTCCCCTCCCGCACAAAATGAACGAGCTGACTTTAGACGTTCATGAATCACAACTGACATTTAAATGGAAACTATTGTATTTTGTGCAAAAGTCCAAAACAAAGAAGCTAATTGTACTTGGCTTGCATGGTATAAGAAGGGACAGTGCTAAATTTGTAAGGTGGGAGGTGATAGTTATTGGGGAGGTGTGGTGGTTGGGGTTGGCATAGATGCAACAGGAATACAATACTGCCTGCTCTCTACTCATAATCAGCTCATATCTGCATCTCCTTCAACATACCACAAAGATGGCAACAACAAAAAAATCAGTTTGTGCTTTAGGACGTCTTAACACAGCACCTTATTACTTTTGCTCTTTTTTTTCTGCCTGGCTGCACTTAGTCATTAAGGTGATTAATCAGGTGTAAATCAGACACATTATATTTGCACTGAATCAGTGTCTGCCGCTTCGGGCTTTGTTTGGTTGGGACATTATGTGCTGCTACATCCTTATTTTAGATATGATTGAAACAAATACATTTGCCCCATTGATCTTTTTTATGTTCTACAACCTTTTTGTATTGCTGTTTTTCTGAAGATTCTAATGCATTTATAACATGGTTCATTTAAACGAAAGAGATTTCTTCATATTATGCTTTTTCTGCGTAATGTGTTCTTTGTTGGATAGTCTTAAAACATGGCTTAACACAGTGGACTCTTTGATATAGAAAAATCCAATAACAAGAATCCAATAACAAGAAGCCATTGCTCACCCCACCTCAACCTTGAATAGTAAATCACTCTATCATAATTCCTTATTCAGAACAATTATACAATTCCTTATTGTATCATTGGACAAAGTTATTCAGGCAGTGCAGTCACGTGCTGTTCGTTTTATGCCTCGATGTGTCCGTGTTTCCCCATATTTTTGTCATGTTTGATCTGAGCAATTTCCACAGGGTTATCATTCAGTGATGGTGTTTATATGCTTCAGTAGCCTTCTGTGAGCCACGCAACAAGTTCAATATACATACAGTCCATGCATTTCCAAACAAAACTGAAAGATATGTGAACAAAAAGTTAAATATGATTATTTAATATTTTTATATATGTGTTCCATTTTCAAATTATTTTAACATTGTAGCTGCCTACAAGGAAACTGTAACTTGGAGTTCTATAAGCAATAAAGTTTGGCACATTTTGAACGGAAAGCCGACGTAAAGCAGTTTGTGTTTGGCGTAGCGTACGTAGTCGCCATAACGACGGAGGCAGCAGCAACAATGGCGGCGGGAGACGAGCGTGGTGGAGCTGAAGTTTTGCGAGCACTAGCCCGGCACCTAAACTGTCTCAACGAAGACAGCAAGATTACCAGGAAACGAGCGCTGGAGTCCATCAGACGAGAAACATTCGATAAAAGCTTGTCAGGTGGTGTACTCCAGGAAGTGTTCGAATGCATTCAGAAGTCGCTCTTGAAATGCCTGTCAGATCCAATGGAAAGATGCCGGGAGACTGCCGTTCAAATGATTGGCGACTTCATTCGAAGTGTGCCCCGGCCTGAGGACTGTTTGCCCTATCTCATGCCTGCGTTCACCCATCGGCTGGGTGGCAAGGAGACCCTAGAGCCAGCGGAGGAACTGCGGCTGTCTATGATGGAGGTTCTTACCCTGATCGTGGAGGTGTGCGGCAGCCGCCTGGCTCCTTACCTTGATGACATGGTGAAGATACTGCAGAGGACGATCGTAGACCCTTTCCCAGATGTCAAGAAGGAGAGTTGTAAATGCACTGTGAATTTCGCCAGAAGTATACCAGGTAACGGTTATAGCCAGCTATAAAGTCTCGTCATTCATTTTAGCGAGATAGCTAACCTTACCTTGCCACTGTTTGTTTGACTAGCACCGACGGTAGCCAAGGAAAGTTCGTCGATTAACTGTTAACTAATGATGGATAGTTCGCTAAATTGTCACCTTACTGCAACCACCATCACTTAAGTTACCATTATTATTTAGAAACAAATGCAATTGACGTAGGTTGTGTGATTTATTGGGACTGTTCTAGCTAACTGGCCAAAGTTAGCCACAGAGTTGTGGCTAGAATCTGCAGGTTGCCATGGTTTCATGGAGCTTGTGTTTACCTGCGACAACTGACTGCCTCTCCGATGAATATTCAAGAGGGGTGTATCGCAGATAAAATATAATCACCGATTAAATTAAAACTGAAACAATCCTGTATTTTAGTCATCACGCATAATTGTAATAAAATTTGATAATCTGTGCCCATTGCCGTTCATTCATAATATGAGGTTTTATTGATTCATTTTTGGTTGCTGTGAGAATACATATTTAAATGAATTTAACGCTGTGCTTATGGAAATCGTATGGATTTTCAGTTAATTGATGACAGACTGTGAAGAAAACGACGGAGCCCAACTTGCCCAAGAACTTTAAGATGACAGCAAAACGCTTTTTACATATGGGAAATATAGTTATCGATAGAACACCAAACTATCACACGCGAGCTTGACTCTGTAGTACCTGTTAACAGCGCCAATCAGGTCAATCAATATCCATCAATTGCCTCCTCTAAAAATGTTTTAATATGGAACGGTCTGGAAGAGAGTACCAAAAGACCAACCGACCTAGAGGACGAGCATGAATCTCTCTTGAGATGAAAGAGCAAAGTGCAGCAATCGCTTTAATATGTGTAATTTACAGGCATTTATTATAAATATGTATTATAATATTTATAAAGACAATCCTGGAGGGTTTAAGAATGTTCCTCCTAATGGTGTGTTTCTTACCCACCCCCATTCCTGGTGTGAGCGGTCTTCACAGGCGTCATGCAGAGAGCTAAGCTGTGAAGGCCTTAATTATTTAATTAGTAAAATAAATTAAATTGCACTATTTTTTTTCTCTCTTTCGTGACCGGTGTCAGACTGTTGACTTGCGTCCTGTCTTAAGTCCTGCCATCTTCCCCCCATAGCGCACTTTCACATGCAAGCGGAGAGCCTGGTCAAACCCCTGATGCAGACCATCTCGCACCAGCACTCCCGCGTGCGCGTGGCGGTCATCGAGGCCACGGGCGCCGTCATCCAGTACAGCAGCGGGAAGCATGTGGACGACGTTCTCTCGCACCTGGCCCAGAGGATGTTCGATGACTCGCCGCAGGTGACCTTAAAAGCTGGCTTTTTTTCTTTCTTTATTTATTTATTTAAAAAAAATTTGTTTCTGATTCCCCCCCCCCCATTTTTCTCCCAATTTAGTAGCCAATTGAACCCCTATTCTAATTCAATTCCCCCCATGTAGTAACCGCTTCAGAACCACCGCTATACAACCCTATCAGCTGGTAGTAGGAAGGAGGGCGCCACTCCTCGAGCTCCTGACCACGATTCCAACTCGCCCAACGGGCCTTTTTGTGCGCAGCGAGCCCCTCCCCCCACCCGGAAGCAGCCGCCATGCAGGTGTCCAATTAGCTTAACCTGCATGTATTTGGACAGTGGGAGGAAACCGGAGTGCCCGGAGGAAACCTGCACGGACAAGGGGAGAACATGCAAACTCCACACAGAAAGGCCCCTGGCCTGGAGTCTTGCTGTGAGGCGACAGTGCTCTTATTATGTCATAGTGTCATAGTGTTTCCTTCCCTCAGGTGAGGAAGTCCGTGACCGCTGTGGTCGGGGGCTGGCTTCTGGACCTGCCGGACAGGTACTCCTACTTCCACAAGCTGATCCCCCTCCTTCTGACCAGCCTCACCGATGAGATCCCGGAGATCAGGTAAACTGAGTGGATCACCTGAGTGGATCACCTCCCCATAGGGCACTACTCTTCCTTCTCACAGAGCAGCACAGCTAGCAGTCTGCCTGGGTCTAATTTGTTCATAGTCCATAAATAAAGTTTTGAATTAAGAAGGATGTTCATGTTTTTTTAGTAAGAATACTGATATTTAAGCTCCCTCATCGGTTTTCTTCCTTATTTGACTGCGGCTTTCCAGGTCACCTCAATTTTACATTCACTTACAATCATCAAGTAAGAAATTATTCCCTTTTATGTCTAGGATTTATCGGTCTTGCATTTAAAAAGTAGAGCATCTCAAAACATGTCAGAATGCACAATGGGAGATGAAGTCCAGAGCCTGAGCTTTTTAAGTGCATCTGGCAAGCTCCGGACTTCACCTCCCATCAGCCCCTTTTGTGAAATGCACTGCGCTTTGAATGTGCTTGAGTCGTCTCAAGCCAGAACGAATCAGAAAGCAGGTGCTCACTGTATTGGGGAGAAAGGGGGTGGGGTGGGTGGGTAGGGTGACTCCCTCAGCAGTGAGTGGCAGTGGCAACGTCTTACCCTAGAGAGAGACATAGAGCCTGCATAGCGTTCACAGGAGGTGAGCGGCATCCCTTTGGCCCTCAGGGGCCCGAGCGAGCAGGGGGTTGGCGCTGGGTGGTCGTTCTGTCGACGGGGCAAATGAACGCCCCGCATGGTCCTTACTCCCTCTCTTCCCCCAGGCTCCAGGCAGAGGACCTGTGGAGGCGAGCAGGCGCTCAGTGGGAGAATGAAAACGAGCAGGACCTGAAGGACAAGCTGGACTTCCTTCTCGCGCCCCCCGCGCTCTACCCCCCCGGAGGTAACGCTCTAACGCTCTTAACGGTCCTGACAGCAGCAGATAGCACCCTCCCTCTCCCCATCACTGCCATGATAAATGTAATTCGTCTCTGTAGGTTAGCATTATTCATGACAGCGGGTGGGGGAAAGAAAAGATAAAAGAAGCTTTGTGGCAAACCACACAGACCTGCGGTTTGTCCACACAAGCAAGCCCCCCGTTTAGATGTAACGTTACACTTTTGTTGCTGACGGCGGTGTTAAATGCACGTTTCTCAGTAAATGGATAGCCAAGGCGCTGGATAGGAGGCGGCGGTATAGCGGTGATTAAAGGCAGGGGAGCGTAATTTAGCGCTGTAGTTTAAATAAACCGCTTGACACCTTTGAAGAAGGCAATTCGTCGTGCGCCAAAACTTGGGCGCGGGTTTTAAAGAAAGAAAGGGGGGGAAAAAACCCAAGTCTCACGCGGACGCCCTACCTCTGATGTTTAGCACCGTAGAAGCTGATTATGCATGGAACCCTGCGCCACATATAATCTCTTAAATACAGGTTGTCAACCGTAAATGGTGTAAATCATTTGTAAAAATGTTTTTTATTTGGAGCGTAATCTTCCAGTCACACTTTCTGGTCTGCTTTCTCAAAGTAGGTCAGAAACAGACTGACTAGTGCCATTCCACTCCTGTTATTAATAACCCGTGTACGGTTGGCCTGTGATTTATTGCGGATTTGATGTCTAGATCGGTGGCTGCAGTGGTCACAGTGAATAAACCCCGCCCCCCTGAACACCACTTCCTCTAAGAGTCTTCCTCTGTGGCTGCTGACTCAAGGGGTCCAGGTCACCGCGTTCCGCCCTCGTCTCCCGGCAACACGGCATCCACATGTCTGCTGCGCTTTGTGCACCTGTCTGACACCCTGCATGACGAGATGATTGATTGTTTCAGAATTTTGATTAAAATGGAGGTGTGTGTGTGTGTGTGTGTGTGTGTGTGTGTGTGTGTGTGTGTTGGGGGGGGGGAGTTTGGAACAATTCTGAAAACGGCACAGTTTAAACTTCCAAATTAGAGCTTTGATACATTATTGTCATCTGAACACTCCTGGGCTTGAAAACCTTCTGAAAGCCGTCGTCTCAAAAGCCCGCCAACGTGAGTCTCAGATTCCCATCGTCTGAAAAATCATCACTTTTGTAAGTCGGAAGATCGTCCTCTCTCGTTTTTATTTTATTAAATTTTTTTTAAAGATGGGCTCCCGGCTCACGCGGGACCGCCCAGTGACACCGCTGATGAATGGCCATTTACTGCCTCACGTTGGGGTCCGCCCTAATTGCAACCGCTATGCCAAGATCGATTGGCCGGTTTTTGGGATGGGGCGGGAAACACCAAGTCTTTGTACTCTGCCGGACAGGTCGCCGTTTAGCACGGACACGCAGGATGTGAGTAATGACACCCGGAGCCGGGGGGGGGGAGCCGCCTACCCGTCCCACTCCTGTGCTGTCTGAGCAGCGGAGTGGAAGAAACACAGTCTGCTACCTCACAGCCGCTTATTAGCACCTATTAATAACGTTTGTCAGCGGCGTAATGAGGAAGCCGCCTCCTCCCCCAGCCCGGGGTTCAGGAAGGACAGGCTCCGGCCTTCATCCTCGCAGGGAGGAGGCAGGTGATGATCTGTCGAGGTTTTCTGGAGGAATTGTTTTTTTATTTTTATTAATAACAACCTGTTCTTTCTTTCTTTTGGGGGGGTGGGGTGTGGGGGGGGGGGGTGTGGTAGGTGGACTGTACAGCACCCTTTTGGGAATGCGGGACGTTGCACACAGCTGGGGGGTCTAAGTGCGGGACAGATATTAATATTGTGCTCGCAACGGGGTTTTAGATGCCAACAGGATGCAGGTGCAGGTGTGCAGGGTGGCGGGAACTGGTGGCCAAGTTGGCGCTTGGAGAAAGCTGGCTCCCGTGGGCGTGGGAGGGGAGGACGTGGGTGCACCCCCGTAAATCTGCACACACCCCGATAACGCCTCCTCCCCAGTGCCTGTCCCACAATGTGACACGGTTCACGAGTGAAGACGGGAGCTACAGGAAATCTGGGATGGGATGGGATGAACAGGGGGGTCCCGTTCACAAAGGTCTCTGTTAGACGTTCAAGGCCTACCAAAAGTGGATTTGTTTTGTCTTGCCTTACGTGTAGGGGCTTGATTAATGGCCTTCTTCCCCCTCTCCTCGTTTATGAATGACCTTATTTTTAACGCCGCCTCCTCGCTCGGTACAGCGCAGCGGATGTGGACGGCGATGCGAGAATGTGCCTCGCTTGTTCTGACACGTTTTTTTTTCAGGCAGGAAATCTCAACCGCCAAGAAATTACATACGTATAATAACAGTATAAAATGACTGTAAAATACAAGCTACTCTGTAATTACGTCCTAAACGTATACCAAGTTTTCATTGGCTCCATTATTCCTTTAGGAACAGACTCAAAATTAAGTGCACCAGTCGTATGTGCAAAAAAATGTTTTTGGATGACCATGTAAGGAAAATTAGATCAGGAAAAGACCATAGAACCATTGTTCTTCTAGATACTCCATAGGCATAGGGGGTATGCTATATTTCATACACATATATATATATATATATATATACACAAATAAGAGGTTCACATACGATGAATCCACGCATATCTCCCCAGCCATACATAGATGCATAGAGAATACAGTATGTGTGTGTAATGGGGAGATTCAATTCAGCTGTGTGTGTGTGAGAGCGAGAGAGAGAGAGAGAGCGAGAGAGCGAGCGCGAGCTCTAGCTTTACTGATTGACCCCAGCTGTTCTTCCCTAGTGGAGAGGCCTGGTGTGGGTTGCCGGGAGCTGGTGGCCAGGAACCTGTCCAAAGTGCTGCCGGCGGTCAGCGGGGACCTGGGGGACTGGCTTGCGGGGACGCGTGCCAAGACCGCGCAGCTACTGAGCGTGCTCCTCCTGCACGCCGAGGACCACAGCACCCAGCACCTGCAGCCGCTGCTCGCCGCCATGTACCACGCGTGTGCGGACCCCGAACCCGCTGTTGTCAAGAGCGTGAGCCACCGCCCCTTTCTGTCATCTCTTACTGAAGGAAAAATGGAACATTAGTGAGACGCTGCAAGCAGCAGTAAATGAGCCTAATTCCCGGTCACGTAAAACTGCTTTACTGTTAAAGGTTTGAGCATCTTTCACCTTTAGGTTTAATGAACAGAAAGGTTTGCTTGTAAAATCCTGTGGAAAGTGTTTGATTGAACGTAGCAATGCATCACATCAGTAAATCAGCCTTGCGGAAGGCCACTGGCTTGGTGTGCGGTTGGACCGTCCAACAAATCGCTGTTCCTGGGTGTTATTTTAATGTGCTTGTTTTGCCTGAAGATCTGAAAATAGTTTAAAGATTCAGTTTGACGCACGTGTTAAATTACGATGCGAAACTGCTTCCGAACCAGCCCCGACTCCCAAGGGGACCTTTGACCTGTACATTTAATTGGCCTCATGACCATTACAGTACATTTACTGTTTCTCAGGTACAAGACTATGCAGGCAGGGAATATGCACCATTTAAAGATGAAAAGATTCCACATTTTCTGAAAATGAAAAATTAATAATGTTTGTCATTTTTAGCCCGGCCGGTTATGTGAGGATAGAGGGTTGTCACGATTCAGGTATCTGGTTGGTGCCTGAAAACCCAACAAAAACATGTGGTGTTTAATTCTGTGTAGTGAATGAAAGCAGAGACCCTGCACAGAAAGAAGCCATTTACTCTCTTGCAGCATCACATGCCATTTACAGACCGGTCTCTATGGAAGACCTGACCTGACATTGCAGCAAAGCCTTATGGTTTTCTTATGTGGGTAAATAGAGACACCCTCAGATTTTCTATTGCTGTAAATTTTTACAGCCTCAGATTTATGCATTATGGTACAAGTAGACACCCTCATATTTTGGTATTAGAGTAAATATAGATGCCCTCAGAATCCGGCATTAGAGTACATATAGACACCCCCATATTTTGGTGTCATGGCAGATGCTTGGATGGCAGCTCCATCATGCAGCGCTGGTCAGGACACAGCTGCCTGCTGTTTGAACAAAAGAGCGCTGATTCATTTATAAATGTTAGCGGCGGGGCCTCCTTTGAAACGGGACCAGCCCAAGGCCTTAGGATGCAGCTGTGGTGAGAGGAAGCGTTTGACTGATGGGAAATTCTCTCTCTTTCTGTCTGCGTGCAGTGCCTGGAGTCCGCCGAGCTGCTGGGCCGCTTCGTCGATCCCCAGGTCTCCCTCAAGCTGCTGCTGGCACACGTGGAGACCACCTCTTCTTCCTCCTCTTCCTCGGCCCCCCTCATGGTGCTGGCCGCCGTGCTTCGGGGGAGCTCGCGCGACGCCCTGCGGCCGCACCTCCCCCGGCTCGGCGACACTATCGCCCACCCCGACATCTGGCAGGAGTCCCAGCAGGTGAGAGGGTCGCCCCTTCAATCTGTGTCCCCAACGGCCCCCATTCCTGTGACATCTGTGCTTGATCTCTAACAGTCACAGTGGATCTGTCCTGAATCCAGTGCTGTCTGTGTGACTGATCTCCAGCGGTCACAGTGGATCTGTCCTGAATCCAGTGCTGTCTGTGTGACTGATCTCCAATGGTCACAGTGGATCTGTCCTGAATCCAGTGCTGTCTGTGTGACTGATCTCCAACGGTCACAGTGAATCCAGTAACGTCTGTGTGTTCTGTCACCGTCACTTTAGACCCTCAGTTCTGTGATGTTTGCGTCTCTGATCTTTCCTGGTCACAGTAGATGCATTGATTTCTGCCTGTCTGACGTCTTCTGGTTCATAATGGACTTTTGTCACCTGCTGCTCAGTGGCTTCAATGATGGTATCTTGAGACTGCAGTCGACTTCAAGTGCCTTCCTTTTCCATAACAATCAGAATCTTGCATTTTGTAAGATTATTCCCACGAAAACTTTAATATCCACTCTTTTGAATGAGAATACTGCAGCGGTAGCTTCCATACATCAAACTCCAGTGGGGCCTACCTAATCCGCCAACGCGCGGGCTTCCATACATCAAACTCCAGTGGGGCCTACCTAATCCGCCAACGCGCGGGCTTCCATACATCAAACTCCAGTGGGGCCTACCTAATCCGCCAACGCGGTAGCTTCCATACATCAAACTCCAGTGGGGTCTACCTAATCCGCCAACGCGGTAGCTTCCATACATCAAACTCCAGTGGGGCCTACCTAATCCGCCAACGCGGTAGCTTCCATACATCAAACTCCAGTGGGGCCTACCTAATCCGCCAACGCGGTAGCTTCCATACATCAAACTCCAGTGGGGCCTACCTAATCCGCCAACGCGCGGGCTTCCATACATCAAACTCCAGTGGGGCCTACCTAATCCGCCAACGCGGTAGCTTCCATACATCAAACTCCAGTGGGGCCTACCTAATCCGCCAACGCGGTAGCTTCCATACATCAAACTCCAGTGGGGCCTACCTAATCCGCCAACGCGGTAGCTTCCATACATCAAACTCCAGTGGGGCCTACCTAATCCGCCAACGCGGTAGCTTCCATACATCAAACTCCAGTGGGGCCTACCTAATCCGCCAACGCGGTAGCTTCCATACATCAAACTCCAGTGGGGCCTACCTAATCCGCCAACGCGCGGGCTTCCATACATCAAACTCCAGTGGGGCCTACCTAATCCGCCAACGCGGTAGCTTCCATACATCAAACTCCAGTGGGGCCTACCTAATCCGCCAACGCGCGGGCTTCCATACATCAAACTCCAGTGGGGCCTACCTAATCCGCCAACGCGGGGCAGACTCGCTTTCCCTGTCGCACATTTCAAAGTTTGCCCATAAAAGAATCTTTCACTGGCAGCCAGCAACGTCCTCTCGTAACCCCCGCGTTTAAAACGTTATTTTTCATGTTAAGGACCAGTTGAAATGTCTCCAGTCAGCGGTCTGTGAATAACATCCCCCCCGTCCCTGGTGTCTTTCTGTAGCGCTGGAAAAATACCAGAGCGGGCCGCAACTTCCTCCCGCCGATCGTCCTAAATACGCTTCCCTTTGATATCAAAATAACGCCGCTCCGCCGTGAGTCACCCGTGCCTGGGACCCCCCCTCCCCCGCCCCCCCCGGCGGCGCCCCGAAAGAATTTCCTCCCCGGGACGGCGATAATAAAAGCCGCTAATTTCACCTGACCCCTGCGTTTTTGGTCTGACCCCGTCGTTCCCCTCCGGCCGTTGTCGAGGAGGTGACCGTTTGGGTTGTTTTTCAGAGCGGTCGCCCTGGTCGCTGACACCATGGCGACGCCTCCTTGCACATTCCCCCCCCAATCAGAGTGCTGCGGTTTTAAATACAGATTGAGGGGAAGCGGGTGCCTCCCGTTCGGGATGGTCTGGAGGGGGGGGAGGGGGGGAAGGGGGGGGGGGGGGGTCAGACACTCGGTCACAGATGGCACTAGACCTCTGGTTGTTTCGGAGAGGCCTGGCCCATTCCAGCGCACCTGGGCCTGTGGAGCAGGGAGGCTATAAATAAGACCGGGAACAGAACCTGGGTCCAGACCCCACCCTCAGAGAGTCAGATTCCACAGCTCAGCCCACATCAGCCAAACCTGTCTGTCTGTCTGTCAGCTCCGCCCGTATCAACCAAACCTGTCTGTCTGTCAGCTCCGCCCGTATCAACCAAACCTGTCTGTCTGTCAGCTCAGCCCACATCAGCCAAACCTGTCTGTCTGCTCAGCGCACATCAGCCAAACCTGTCTGTCTGTCAGTCTGCTCACCCCCTTTTAAACCAAACCTGTCTGTCTACTCAGCCCATATCAACAAAACACATGGACCAAGAAACCTGTCTATCAGACAGCCCATTTCTTAATCCCCTTTTCCAAATAAATAAAAAAAACCATATAGATATACAGAACTATTGGGGTTCTCCCATCAAATATTGATTGTTGAACCCTTCTTAAGCGAAGACATTGTTATTTTTATTATTTATGGGTATAAACTTCATTTTTCATTATTTTAGTTTATTATTATTTTGACCAGTTGACCATGTTCTGCAAACAAATGCTCTGAATGACAGTATTTTTGTTTGGAAATAAAATCAAATGTGCTCAATAGTTCATGAAAGAATATCAAAAGTTAGATTTTACACAGACACATACCATAAACTGAAACTGAGAATGAGATGCGGTCTCTTAATGTTTTCCAGAGCTGCAATTCCGCATGTGACGCTCAAACGCAGAGCAAGAAGACCGAGGCAAAAAAAAAAACTAAGTTACATTTTCAAAAAACCCAACCGTGGCCCAAAGTGGGAGAGAAAAAAAGAGTGAAATGCAGAATCGGTCACTTTGCTTTTAAAGTAAGCATTAGTGGGCAGGGCCCAGTCCCCGTTTGATCCTCCGAACATTAGAGAGTTTTGTACGCTCGTTTGAGCGAAGGTTTGGCCCGGACGGAGAAAAAACACGGTTGAAAAATAAAAGTGAAACGATCTTCAAAGTGGAGCCGAAACCGCCATGTCCCGCGGGGGCTTCTGGAGCTGCTTAACGGCGGGAAAGCGATACCGCGCGTCTGTGCGCTTAACCTCTCTTCACTTTTAAGGGCAATATTTGCATTCTTTTTTTTCGAATAACCCAGATTCGGAGGAAGATGTGGGGAAATTATAAACGAGCGGGAAAATAAGAGCTGAGACAAATTCGGCCTGACGTCACCGTCAGGGAGGAAATGGAAGGGGCCGAGTGGCCCGTATGGTTACGCGGTACTTAAAAAAGCGGAGCCGCCCTGCGTCTGCGGGACGGAGTCGTGCGGTCCGGCCGGCGCGCGAGGCCTCGGGTGAAGCCCGCGCCGATCGGAAGATTTACGGGCGGCACTTAAAAGCTCTCGTCTGTCAGTGCTCCACTGTTAAAGCGCTGACCTACGGTAGTCCCCGACGATAGGCGGAGAGGGGAGGGGCCCTCTTTCATCTCCGCTTCGTGCTGAGTGAGCGCACCGGTCCTCTGTCACGAGTACCGGCTGAGGGGGAGCGGGAGAGGGGGGGTCACCAGGGATTAGGAATCCGTCTCACCTGTAAGATACGGTGAGAGCAGGGGGAGGGTTACTTTCGCAGTGGCTACCCCAGTGGACGGCGGGATTTACCTGCCGTTGTGTCGAGCGAGCGGGTACTTCAGGGGCGGCGTTGTGAGCCCCAGGTGCAGAGCCAGGCTCCAGGTGTGCGCGTGGTTGTTAGAGTACGTAACTGTTTCCATACCCCCCCCTCCTCCTCCTCCTCTCTGTGCTCCTGTTATCTCCTGTCCCTCCCCGGCAGTGACTGGAGAAAGTGCTCTCTGTATCTCTGTGTGGAAAAGTGCTCTCTCTGTCTATGTGTGTAGAAAAGGGCTCTCTCTGTCTCTCTCTGTGTGGAAAAGTGCTCTCTCTGTCTCTTTGTGTATAAAAGTGCTCTCTCTGTCTCTCTCTGTGTGGAAAAGTGCTCTCTCTGTCTCTCTCTGTGTGGAAAAGTGCTCTCTGTCTCTCTCTCTGTGGAAAAGTGCTCTCTGTCTCTCTCTGTGTGGAAAAGTGCTCTCTGTCTCTCTCTGTGTGGAAAAGTGCTCTCTCTGTCTCTCTCTGTGTGGAAAAGTGCTCTCTGTCTCTCTGTGTGGAAAAGTGCTCTCTCTGTCTCTCTCTGTGTGGAAAAGTGCTCTCTGTCTCTCTCTGTGTGGAAAAGTGCTCTCTCTGTCTCTCTCTGTGTGGAAAAGTGCTCTCTCTGTCTCTCTCTGTGTGGAAAAGTGCTCTCTGTCTCTCTCTGTGTGGAAAAGTGCTCTCTCTGTCTCTGTGGAAAAATGCTGCTATAATGGGGGGTTCCTTTCACTGATGCTGAACACTGCACTGTTTTAGGCTCTGTGTGCGCATCTCTCTATACCCGAGTGTCTGTGTGCATGCGTGCGTTTATATGTGTGCTTCGAATAAACCTGTGACACCTTGTGAGTCACTACATTCCACGTGTGTGTGTGTGTGTGTTACAGTGAACGTACATGCATGAACATACTCGTGTATGTGGGTCACCTCCAGCCTGCTGAACTGCGTTTAGTATAAACCTTTTTTTCACCACTGACTGGAGCTGCTCGCCGCTGTCTTCCGTTCCCTTCGCGCTCTCCCACTCTTTGAGGTGTTTTTCTCCTCCAGTTGGGCAGAGGCTAACGCCCCCCTCCTCTTCCACATGCCTGTCCCCCCGCCCCCCGCCCCCCGCCCCCCGCGGCCAGCTGGAACACCTGGAGGCCGTCTCTGGCCCGCCCCTCCTAATGACAGGACAGAGGAAGTCAGGAAACTGGGGCCGTGATCCCAGAGATTAGATGGAAATTGGCTTTACAGACCTCTGCTTAAACATTACAGCACCAGAGAGAAGAGAGATGGGAGAGAGAGGGAGAGGGGGAGAGAGAGAGAAAGGGAGAGGGAGAGAGGCAGAGAGAGAGGGATGGTGAGGGTGAGACGGGAGGAGCGGTCAGTGCTGTGTGAGGGATGGAGTGATCACTCGATGTGATTGGAGGAAATTGCTCTGAAGAGTCACTGATTCGTTCACTAATTCACTCTATGACTGACTGATTCACTCAGTCACTGAATTACTGACTGATTCACTCACTTGACTCATTCACAAATTCACCGATTTTCTCTCTCCCTCTCTCTCTTCCCCCTCTTTCTCTTCCTCCATTAAAGCATATAATAATGCTTTAGGTTTATTTGTGTCACCAAACAGTCCTTCTGTTGACCGACTGAACGTTTTATCGTGTGAATGTTCTCTCTCTCTCAGTTGGTGTACCTGGAGCAGGTGTTGGGCTGCGTTCAGGCCCTGCTGACCGTGTGTGAGGGAGACTGTGAGGTCATCAGCCTCCAGCTGCTGCAGGTCCTGCTGACGGTGCGAAGCCTGTCCCCCGAGCCTGAACTCTGGAGCAAGGTCAGTCTGTCCACACTGAGCATGGTCAGAACCGTTCACAGGCCTCTGGGTCCATAGGCGCACACACACACACACTCAGAAGCATACTCACACACACACAGACACACACACACACACACACACACATACCCACACACTCACATGCACACAAACTCGCACACAATCCACAAACAAAACACACTTCTACAAAACTCCAAATCGACCAACCTTTCAGTTTCTCTGAGATAGATTGGCTGGAAAAAATATAGATGGACAGCAATACAGCAATATATAGTGGTAAATAACAACCAATAGAGAGATAGCAAACAGCTAGCTGAACCTCTTTTGTTGAATTGACATCATGCATGCTAAATCATACATCTTCATTAGTTTGTGTAAAACGTGTGAAACGTGCATGAACAGTGCTTTAATTGCGTTTCCAAGCACCCGTGAGCAGATAGTGAATTTCTAGCTTTTTTTTTTTTCCTGTTCGATGTTGGGTTTACTCAATGCATGAGGGACAGCAGGTAGTGAAAGATGATGATTGAATAACGCCATGCCCCAGCAGGAGGTTGCTGTTTTCATTAAGCCGTTAGCCTTTCCTGACAGACCGGAGAAATAAGCAGTTAGACAGGCCCTGGAGAAACAACGGAAAGGGCGTTAAAGACACAGACAGCCGAGCTGAAAATGCGCCCGCCGCACTGAAGCACGAGGTGGACAGATGTCTGAAGGATTGGTTTCTTGATACGATTGCAGACGGTTACCGCTGCAAACAGCCACAGTCACAAACGACAACTGCCACTCCAAAAACGATAGCTGCCACTATAAACGATAGCGACTGCTCTCGACAACAGCTTCTGCTATAAACAATAGCTACCGCTGTAAACAACAGCTACCGCTACGAACACGGCTAGAAAAGGTCTGTTCTGCTGTCTGGTTCCATTTGGCCCTTGACAGTTGGTAGCATCATCGCTAGGCCCTGAGGTGGTGAGTGGTGACAAAGCAGACGGGTCCCCAAATTTCTAAATCTATGTGGGGTGAACGAGCGGATCCAGGCGGAGATTCACAGACGCCAAACGAAAGAGGCCAGAGTCACATTTCTGATCACACTGTGTTGTATGCCCACCCGCCGATTGACAATTCCTCCCGATTCCCGACCAATCGTCTCTCGCTGTGGGCGTGTCTTGTATAAGTTCCTCTCCACACCTCTCGTATGGACGCGTGGCTGTTCCTCATCCCTCTCTTTCCACTCTCTTTTTTTTATTATAACTGAGCGCGCTCTGTAAGGCGGAGAAGATATCTGAAGAATGTAACATTTGTTTTAGTTCAAAGGGGGGATACCAAAGACTACAATTATCCACTTAGTCAGAGGGTGCCAAAATTGCACCTTTCCAGTGGGACTTTAGACCAAACGGCTGGTGAAGTGCGGAGGGGGCAGGTGGGGGGGGGGTTGGGAGGGGAGGGGGGGGTTTGGCACAGCAGGTGTTTGGTGCCCCTCGTGTTGTCGGCTATCTCACCGCGGACTGCGATCGCGTGCCGTCCGTGAAGATTATTCATCGCGCAGTCGTCTGGCTGCGAAAAGGGAGACGAACAAAAACAGGCCTTCTCAGTCTAAACAGTGACATCACCTGAATCTAAACCGTGACAAAAATGCTGACATCACCTGAATCTAGACAGTGACATCACCTGAATTAAAACGGTGACATCACCTGAATCTAACACTGGCTATTTACCAGCTCCATGTTTACTTTTTGTATACTTTTTGCAAGTACAATGCTGCTTCTGTTTTTTTCTCAACTTCAATTCAAATTCAACTGAACTTTATTCACGTGACAAATATGTTGTCCTACCTCCAGAGCACTGAAATAAAGGTACCAGCACTCAGAAATAGGGAAATAATAATAATAATCATCATCATCTATACTGTTTATAGACAAAACCACTTTCCTCTCTCTCAGGTTGAGGAGACGACGAGGGCGTTGTGCTCAGCGCTGAGGCTGGATGGGGGGGCGGAGCTATACAGACGGCACATGCCTCAGCTGATTGGACGGCTGTCCCAAACCCAGCGCACCTGGACCAAATACTCCACCCAGAAACTGCAGCTTGAGGTCATCGCCTTCCAGTCAGGTATGGGACGGGGGGAGGGGGGATGTCAGGATCTCTAATTATGGACAACACAACTGATTTATCAATACCCTCAGGGACGACGACCCTAAATTATAATGCAGAATGTTTACTTAAAAATCCTCATTATCTGGGCAGTGTCTGTATTTACAGGGTGCTGCTCGTTCAAAGGGGGGGGATTTCAAGTAGTGAAATCCGCATTCCCAAATCCTTCTCCCTCCTCTCCCCACCCCATCCACACGCACCACGCCCCGCCCCCCCCCCACTCACTACCCCAGCCCCTAAAATAAAATAAAACGACACGCTGACAGACAAAAAAAAGCGGGAATCAGGCCATATTGAGGAGATCCTGGCCATCAGTTAGGCCCAGTTAACTCTGTGAGGCCTCTTAACCCCTCAGGCTGTGGTGTTGATGGGGGTCTGGGGAGCTGTGGGAGCGGGGGGGGGGGGGGGGTCTTAAATGCTCACTTTAGTGCAGAGACATCACTTTACTTCTCAAAATGACGGTAATCCCCTCCTATCCGCACCTCCACAACACTCTCATCCGACAGCGCTTTTCCGCCCCCCAGTCTTCCTGCAGCTAATTGAATGGAAGGCATTAAGTAGCCAAAGTATGTCCCCCCCCTAAGCTGTGAGCCGCGAGCCGAGCGCCGCGCTCTTAAGCCCACCGATGGTGCCCAGGAGGTCAATCTTCAAACGCGGCCGAGGAGAGAAAGAGCGGCCTGGTCTTGACCTTCTCTGCGCTGAGGGCACTTTGCAATCTTTGTTTCTTTCATTCATTCTAGCCCTTCTTTCTTCCTTTCTTGAAGTAAAGTCCTGGGTTTAACCCCTCGCTGCTGTGGTCGGCGCGGCAGCGCGGCATGCTGGGAGGTTTTTTTCCCGGCGGTGTCTGGCCTGAGAGGAGCGTGAGAGCGTCTGTGTGGAGCACTGACCTCCCTCTCTCAACTCTCCTCCTCCTCCTCGTCTCGCTCTTATCTCATCCCTCAGACTGGGCCCTGCGCTCTGGGTGTGCACGTCTGGGAATCCTTCTGGCACCTTAAAAGGCACACGCACTCACACTCTTTCTCTCAAACACACACACACACACACACACACACAGACTCACACACACTCACTCACTCTCTCAAACATACACACTCACTGACACACACTCACTGACACACACACACTGACACACACACTCTCTCTCAAACACACACACTCACTCACTCACTCCCAAATATACATACACACGCACACACACACACACACTCACTAACTCACTCACGCACGGACTCTCTCTCTCTCTCTCTCACACACACACACACACACACACACACACACACACACACACACACACACACACACACACACACACACACACACACACACACACACACACACACACACCTAGTAATCTGCAGTATGTCTGCATTTCTTCTGTCTGAAAGTGAGGATCCTGGAGAATCATGTTCTGGCACCTTTTCTTTTTTTGTGTGTGTGCGTGCATGCATGTGAGAGAGAGAGTGTGTGTGCTTCTGTCTGTGAGTGTGTGAGTGTGTGAGTGTGTGAGTGTGTGTGTGTGTGTGTGTGTGTGTGTGTGTGTGTGTGTGTGTGTGTGTGTGTGTGTGTGTGTGTGTGTGTGTGTGTGTGTGTGTGTGTGTGTGTGAGTGAGTGTGTGTGTGTGTGTGTGTGTGTGTGTGTGTGAGTGAGTGTGATCAGCACATTCCTGCCCCATGATGCCGTCCCTCTGTTGCTCCATCTCCCTGACGGTCTGCAGGTCTATCTGAGCATCTCAGGATTTCCTCTCTGCTCTTCAGCGAGACCCATGTGAATTTCCCATAATTCTCTCCTGCGACTTCCAGTAATGACAGTTACAGTAATGGCCATAGTGTGAATCATGCCCCCCCAACCCCCTCAGTTTTATGAGTTTCAGTTTGATCTTCCTGGTGATCAACTGCTTCCCATTGTATTTTTGAAGTGCAATTGTAATATTCGTATTTCACTGTATCGTTTCAAACCTAATAAAAAGAGTTATGGATGCATGGAAAAGCTTTATGGGTTTGTAGTTTATTTAGGACCTGTGGAAATCTGCAGTAATGTTATAGATGTATGGAAAAGCTTTATGGGTTTGTAGTTTATTTAGGACCTGTGGAATCCTGCAGTAATGTTATAGATGCATGGAAAAGCTTTATGGGTTTGTAGTTTATTTAGGACCTGTGAAATCCTGCAGTAATGTTGTAGATGTATGGAAAAGCTTTATGGGTTTGTCGTTTATTTGGACCTGTAGAATTCTGCAGTAATGTTATAGATGCATGGAAAAGCTTTATGGGTTTGTAGTTTATTTAGGACCTGTGGAATCCTGCAGTAATGTTATAGATGTATGGAAAAGCTTTATGGGTTTGTAGTTTATTTAGGACCTGTGGAAGTCTGCAGTAATGTTATAGATGTATGGAAAGCTTTATGGGTTTGTAGTTTATTTTGGACCTGTGGAATTCTGCAGTAATGTTATAGATGTATGGAAAGCTTTATGTGTTTGTAGTTTATTTAGGACCTGTGGAATCCTGCAGTAATGTTATAGATGTATGGAAAGCTTTATGGGTTTGTAGTTTATTTAGGACCTGTGGAATCCTGCAGTAATGTTATAGATGCATGGAAAAGCTTTATGTGTTTGTAGTTTATTTAGGACCTGTGGAAGTCTGCAGTAATGTTATAGATGTATGGAAAGCTTTATGGGTTTGTAGTTTATTTAGGACCTGTGGAATACTTCAGGAACAAAGGTAATGCACGGATGGCTTCTTATTCTCATTCTCTTGTGTGTGTATTTGTGTGTGTGCGTGCCGTGTGAATGTGTGTGTGTCTGCGTGTGTGTATACGTGTGTGTGTGCATGTGTCTGTGTGCGTGCGGTGTGTGTGTATGCGTGGGTGTGTGGGCGTTTATGTGTGTGTGCGGTGTGCGTGCGGTGTGTGCGTGCGGTGTGTGTGTGTGTGTGTGTCTGCATGTGTGTGTGCATGTGTGTGTGCGTGCGGTGTGTGTATGTGTGTGTGTGTATGTATGGGTATGTGTGTGCGGTGTGTGTGTGTGTGTGTGTGTGTGTTCGGTGTGTGTGTGTGTGTGTGTGTTCGGTGTGTGTGTGTGCGGTGTGTGTGTGTGTTCGGTGTGTGTGTGTGTATGTATGGGTATGTGTGTGCGGTGTGTGTGTGTGTGTGTGTGTTCGGTGTGTGTGTGTGCGGTGTGTGTGTGTGCGTGTGTTCGGTGTGTGTGTGTGTGTGTTCGGTGTGTGTGTGTGCGGTGTGTGCGCGGTGTGTGTGTGCGGTGTGTGTGTATGTATGGGTGTGCGGTGTGTGTGTATGCGTGTGCGGTGTGTGTGTGTGTTTCAGGCCCTGTGATAGGAGAGTTCCTCCCGTTGCTCATGCCCCTGCTGCAGGACTCTGTGCAGCCGAGTCGAGACCCAGAGATGAGACTGCAGCTCTTTACCCTGCTGTCCAAACTGCTGCTGGACGCCCCCAATACACTGGACTCACAGGGGTAAGAGCACACCACACACACACACACACACACACACACTGGACTCACACGGGTAAGAGCACACCACATACATACACACACACACACACACACACACACACACACCCACCCACTTGGTAGCAGCTGGATTAGTATTTAGCCTGATATTGCTTTCCACAGGCTCGTTAGGGAAGGGTGTGGCGTTGCCCAATTTCTTGCGTTTATTTTCCTCTCTCTGAGTGCCGCTGGGCAGAGGCACATCTCCTCCGCTTTGGCCTCCATTATTAATGTCATTAATAGTTTTCCTAGTTTGCCAAAAATAACCGCGAAGCCGCCTTACAGGAGACTCCCTGGACGTGCGGTTTTCCCCCGGCTCAATCCTGAGCGCTAGGGTGGGAGCAGCGATCAGAACCCGCGCAAGCTTTCAGCGCAAAACCAGCGGGAAAAGTCACCTCTCACACCCCAAAAACAAAACAAAAAGCGTAACCGGGGAGACCGTGAGGCGCAGTCCACAGGGGGTGCCCAACTCTTAACCCATATATGAATACCCCCCCGCCCTTGGTACTCTGTGTGCTGTGGTCCCATCTCTATCGAGGGAGGGGGGGAGAGGGGGAGAGGGGGAAAGGGAGAGAGAGGGAAAGGGAGAGAGAAAGAGAGAGAGGCGGAAAATTGAGTGAGTGTGTGGCACGTTCTGGATTCCGGGGCTTTGATCCAAGTGGATCCGAGTTGGATTGAGCCCTCTTTCCGAATGAATCATGGTTTGTTGGGATTTACCACCATGGTCGGACCGGGGGGGGGGTATGGGATCCATCATCAGCATGTTAGTTATGCTGTACGGCCAAACCACCGCAACCCCCCCCCCCCTCCAAGGAGCAGAATGATCTAATGGGATCACAGCGAGGGGGCGGGGCAGGGCAGGAGGGAGGTTAGGGGAAGACTGCCAGCTGTTGGATTCCTGCACCGTTGTCTCATCCGTCTCATCTCAGCTGTTTGCGGTTGGTTTTGTGTGTGGTGGGGGGTAGGGTTCCCAGGGTTAAGCCCGGGGGTGTGCGGGCGGTTGGGGTAATGGGGGGGGTTAAGCCCAGGGGGTATGCTCTGCGGTTGCTGTGGTCAGTCGGCGGGTCGGTCTTCTCATCGCCCGACAGCCTCGCGGGGCTCACTAGGCTTCTGCTGGTATTCTCCTGCCTCCTCTGATCCATTTACACATCCTCACATTTAAACACCCCGGGACTGATTATGGATTTATTTAACCACACCGCTCACTTCAACACCCATGCCTCAGGCTGGCTCTCACAGCAGGGAAGTACAGATGGACAGATACTATACATGTACTATTAATGAGTTAATCATATGTTTAAACAATGCTGCTGCTTACCTCTTTGTGTCAACATGTCGTAAATTAGCAGGTTCTCAGTTACTAATCATGAAATTCCACAATTAAGCAGATCAATTAATCAATTACAAAGATCTCAAACATAATATCTTCCTTGAAGAGGAAGACATTTTTATGAATTATTCTTTGGACATCAAGTACTTAGTGGTGAAAACTATGAAAACAGACTTAGACACAGTGCCCACCAACTGTTCTTACATCAAGCGACTTGCCCAGAGAAAGGAATGGACTTGCTCTGGATAAGGAAATAGTCAACGCAAAGCTGGCGTTCCTCATAGGCTGACGATGAACTTTGGGCTATAGGTGTTGGGCAACAAGTGGGAGAACTCAATTCCCTGCATTAGTGCTCGAGTTCTCAAACGATGTCCCAGGATGTCCTTCCAAATCAAAACAATATCTCCTGTTTATGCTTCTATATCTCTCAAATATTTCAGGCATATTTTAGACTCAGATTAAAATAAACATATTCTGGGCCTGTATTGCTAAAACTGCTAATGTTGGATAGGTTTGGATATAGAGCTGATGTAGGATAGGTTTGGATATAGAGCTGATGTGGGATAGGTTTGGATATAGAGCTGATGTAGGATAGGTTTGGATATAGAGCTGATGTAGCATAGGTTTGGATATGGAGTTGATGTAGGATATGTTTGGATATAGAGCTGATGTAGGATAGGTTTGAATTTAGAGCTGATGTAGGATAGGTTTGGATATAGAGCTGATGTAGGATAGGTTTGGATATAGAGCTGATGTAGGATAGGTTTGGATATAGAGCTGATGTAGGATAGGTTTGGATATAGAGCTGATGTAGGATAGGTTTGGATATAGAGCTGATGTAGGATAGGTTTGGATATAGAGCTGATGTAGGATAGGTTTGGATATAGAGCTGATGTAGGATAGGTTTGGATATAGAGCTGATGTAGGATAGGTTTGGATATAGAGCTGATGTAGGATAGGTTTGGATATAGAGCTGATGTAGGATAGGTTTGGATATAGAGCTGATGTAGGATAGGTTTGGATATAGAGCTGATGTAGGATAGGTTTGGATATAGAGCTGATGTAGGATAGGTTTGGATATAGAGCTGATGTAGGATAGGTTTGTATATAGAGCTGATGTAGGATAGGTTTGGATATAGAGTTGATGTAGGATATGTTTGGATATAGAGCTGATGTAGGATAGGTTTGTATATAGAGCTGATGTAGGATAGGTTTGGATATAGAGTTGATGTAGGATAGGTTTGGATATAGAGCTGATGTAGGATAGGTTTGGATATAGAGCTGATGTAGGATAGGTTTGGATATAGAGCTGATGTAGCATAGGTTTGGATATAGAGCTGATGTAGGATAGGTTTGGATATAGAGCTGATGTAGGATAGGTTTGGATATAGAGCTGATGTAGGATTGGTTTGGATATAGAGCTGATGTAGGATAGGTTTGGATATAGAGCTGATGTAGGATTGGTTTGGATATAGAGTTGATGTAGGATAGGTTTGGATATAGAGCTGATGTAGGATAGGTTTGGATATACAGCTGATGTAGGATAGGTTTGGATATAGAGCTGATGTAGGATAGGTTTGGATATAGAGCTGATGTAGGATAGGTTTGGATATAGAGCTGATGTAGGATAGGTTTGGATATAGAGCTGATGTAGGATAGGTTTGGATATAGAGCTGATGTAGGATAGGTTTGGATATAGAGCTGATGTAGGATAGGTTTGGATATAGAGCTGATGTAGGATAGGTTTGGATATAGAGCTGATGTAGGATAGGTTTGGATATAGAGCTGATGTAGGATAGGTTTGGATATAGAGCTGATGTAGGATAGGTTTGGATATAGAGCTGATGTAGGATAGGTTTGGATATAGAGCTGATGTAGGATAGGTTTGGATATAGAGCTGATGTAGGATAGGTTTGGATATAGAGCTGATGTAGGATAGGTTTGGATATAGAGCTGATGTAGGATAGGTTTGGATATAGAGCTGATGTAGGATAGGTTTGGATATAGAGCTGATGTAGGATAGGTTTGGATATGGAGTTGATGTAGGATAGGTTTGGATATAGAGCTGATGTAGGATAGGTTTGGATATAGAGCTGATGTAGGATAGGTTTGGATATAGAGCTGATGTAGGATAGGTTTGTATATAGAGCTGATGTAGGATAGGTTTGGATATAGAGCTGATGTAGGATAGGTTTGGATATAGAGCTGATGTAGGATAGGTTTGGATATAGAGCTGATGTAGGATAGGTTGGTTTGGATATAGAGCTGATGTAGGATAGGTTTGGATATATAGCTGATGTAGGATAGGTTTGGATATAGATCTGATTTAGGAAAGTTTTGGATATAGATCTGATGTAGGATTGGTTTGGATATAGAGCTGATGTAGGATAGGTTTGGATATAGAGCTGATGTAGGATTGGTTTGGATATAGAGCTGATGTAGGATAGGTTTGGATATAGAGCTGATGTAGGATAGGTTTGGATATAGATGGGGAAACCCTAGATCAGCTCTCCTCATCTGTGACTAAGAATACGGGCCCTGGTATGCACATCTTTCATAATGCTGTGATCACTGTATTAAATATTTATAATGGGCAGAATAGCTACATGTCTTGCCACAGTTCCATGGTAGAATGACATCAGTGAATGATGTGTGATAAATAGCCAATTGGGTGCTTTTGGATAATGGGTTTTTTTCTTAGGGGGTTTTTAGGGGGGCCGTGAGATGGAAAACATTTTTGGAACCAGCGCCATAAAACACGGAGCTTTAATCTTCGAGCAGAAGTTCTGCTTTAATTCGCACGTCTCGTCTAAGCGGTTAAACGGATCGGGCCCCGCCCCACCAGAGCTGAGATTGGCGACAAGGAGAATCTGCCACCCTACTCCAGCGGAGTACTCCCAACACCCAGCGGGGAACTGTCAGGAGACAAAGGGCACGCTTCAGCCCAAAAACACTTCACTGTATCCAAGGCGATGATGGCGATGATGATGATGATGATGACGACGACGGCAGAGTCGTATGTCTGCGCTCTGGAGCCTGAATGATACGCTGTAATAACAGCTCTCTGGAGATTGAGCAGCAGAAGAAGAAAGTGTTTTTGTTCTTAAACACGGCCCTTTTGTTTCATGTGGTGCTTTTAAGGGAGAGATGAAAGGTAAATATGAGAGAATCCCTCCATCATGCCAGGTGGAGAGAGAGAACGAGAGAGAGAGAGAGAAGGGTGCTGGCTCAGAGCAGGGGCATGCTTGGGTGGTGCGACAGGTCTGTAATTGCAGAATGAGGTGTTGGACAGCGGAGCGTTTGAAAATGGCGGTAAGGTGATCCAGCAGCAGGATGGGGAGGGGGGAGGGGGGAGGGGGGGTGAGCTGCCAGGTCTCTGCTCATCTTCCGCAGAACACTGGAGAGAGGCTAAGGGATGAGTACAGTAGAGTGTGTGTGTGTGTGTGTGTGTGTGTGTGTGTGTGTGTGTGTGTGTGTGCCTGTGCGCACACCTGTGGGTGCCTGTATGAGTGTTAGAGTGTGTGTTTGTGTAGGGATGTGTGCTTGCACATTGTGTGTTTTTGTGCTGTGCAGGGCATGAAATTAACTTTTTCTTCCACTGTGGATTCTAAAAATCACCAGTCATTTTTTACATTTTACCAGCCACATTACATTTTACATTATAACACAACCTGGTTGGTTACCTGCCAAAGTGGCTGCTAGAGTAGAACATCTTACCAGCCACAATCAAAATTTACCTGCATTTGGCTGGTGGCGGGTATTAATTTCATATCCTGGTGCTGTGTGTGTGTGTGTGTGTGTGTTTGTGTGTGTGTTTGTGTGTGTGTGTGTGTGTTTGTGTGTGTGTGTGTGTGTGTGTGTGTGTGTGTGTGTGTGTGTGTGTGTGTGTGTGTTTGTGCGTGTGTGCTTGTTTGTGTGTGCGTGTGTGCTTGTTTGTGTGTGTGTGTTTGTGTTTGTGTGTGTGTTTGTAGGTGTCCAGGGTGACGAGTGCATTGTTAAGGTGATGGAAAGAGACTTTTCCAGGTCACACTGTACTCTTGTGATTGTGGGCTGTTAAATTGGCATTACAGAGCCCAAGGGTTCAGGCCTTTTTCCACAGATTGCAGGCAGGATTGATGGGGGACAAGCACCCCCTAGTGGCAGAAGCGTATCTGCGTATTGTTAAACAGTCGTATCACAGTCAAGAAATGTAATGCTCCAACTGCCCGGTCAAATAGTAAAGTAGAAAAAAAAAACATTCAAGTGAGCGTGTGTGAATCCTTTCTCTTTCTGTCCATTTTTCAATTTTTCATCTGTTTTTCATATTGCTATATTTTGTGTGTGCATGCATGCATGTGTGTGTATGTGTATGTGTGTGTTCATGCATGCATGTGTGTGTATGTGTATGTGTGTGTTCATGCATGCATGTGTGTGTATGTGTATGTGTGTGTGTTCATGCATGCATGTGTGTGTTCATGTGTATGTGTGTGTGTTCATGCATGCATGTGTGTGTATGTGTGTGTGCATGCATGTGTGTGTATGTGTGTGTGTTCATGCATGCATGTGTGTGTTCATGTGTATGTGTGTGTGTTCATGCATGCATGTGTGTGTATGTGTGTGTTCATGTGTATGTGTGTGTGTTCATGCATGCATGTGTGTGTTCATGTGTATGTGTGTGTATGGGTGAAAGGCTGTAGAAGAGAGTGAAGGGAACGGAAGGACATGCAGATGTTCCTCCCCTCCCTCTCTCTCGCTCCTTCTCTCCCTCTCTCCCTCCCTATAGCGTTACATGGTTAGCTTTTCCCAAGCCAGGACTAGTTGTGGGGACCCTGGGCTCTCGGATGAGGTTTTGGGGCTGGATACTATGTCTGTCTTACAAGGCTTTTCAGTCAGGAATTAAAGACGCAAGTATTTGAAGTATGATCCTGTGAGACCCATCATGTGTTAATTCTCCTCTAATCCCCTTGTGCCGAGCACAAAACCGCATGTCAAATTACAATGCATCCTCTGTTAAGACACGTCTTCGGGAAAAATGTGTATACCTTGAACAGGAAGTGACCCGTCTCCTGCCTTTCTCTCACACAGGAAGTTCTGCGATCACCTGGAGGTGTTTCTGAAGGAGCTGCTGCTGCCCAACCTGGAGTGGCAGGCGGGTCGTACGGCCGCCGCTATCCGTACTGCCGCCCTCACCTGCCTGTACGCCCTGCTGCAGGGGGGAGCCATCGCTGCTCAACAGGTAACGCACATGCGCGCATGGACACACGCACTTACACATGTACATATACACACGCACGTACTCGTACACATACACACTTACACATGATCACACATACTCAACCGAGCACATGCACACACGCACTTACACATGTACATATACACACGCACGTACTCGTACACATACACACTTACACATGATCACACATACTCAACCGAGCACATGCACTCACACATACTCAACCGCACACTCGCACATGCACACACTCACACACACACACACACTTACACATGAAGACACACGCGCGTACTCGTACACATGATCACACATACTCAACCGCACACTCGCACATACTCAACCATGCACTCTTACACACACACTCACACACATTCAATCACACATCCTTACACACATGCTCACACGTACATAAGTTCACCCTCCCACACTCCTCACTCTTGTTAATCTATAACACATGGAGCTGGATGGACATGGCTGACTCTCTCTCTCTCTCACACACACACACACACACACACACACACACACACACACAGCACGTGTTTTACACAGAACAAACACCTGAGTGTGAGTCAGTTCAATGGCTGAGTGGTCATCTGGAGACTTGATTTTTCGTGTCTGTCCTCCTCATTCAAAAATAAGCTCAACCTCTTCTGTACTGCATATCCCTGTTCTATCTCTCCCCCTCTCTTTCTCCATCCCTCTCTCTGTCCCTCTCCCTGTGTTGACTGTAGTGGGGCAGTAGGTCTGCGCTGGGACATTGTCGCCTCTGTTCAGCGTCATTGTCGTGGGCTGCGACCATTGCTTAACCAGGCCCCGACCACCTTTCCCCCGGGACCGCACGGCCACGCCCATTCGGCCGCTAACGAGAAAACAAAACACTTCATGTCAGGCCCGTTTGCCCTGCACGGGACCAGAAGAGAACAGAGGAAACGTTGGCGAATCGATCGCCCTCTCGCGCAGGCCGGGCAGAGCCGCGGACGAGCCGCAAACCCAACGGCTCCTCGCCACCGCTCACCTCCTTCACTCCTTGCGCTCCCTTCCTGTGAGAGCAGTTAGCGCTTTATGCAAACGGAACAGCTATCAGGTCTGCGGTGATGTAATGTTAGAGCCTTTTCCTGCCAAGCTGTGCGTTTCTGTGTGTGTCTCACTCGTTCAGCCGGCGATAAGATCCCTGATAGCGCGGTAAGCGTTTGTTTGAAAGAGGAAGCTTTAAAAGGCCCTCCAGCTTATTTGACATCCGAACTGCGAGGCATTAGAAGCTGATAAAGCTCCTGGATCGCATCGTGGGAGTGGTGCTGCGTGGGCAGGACGGAGCTGATATCTGTCTGATTGAGCTGCACTTTGGCACAGAGCTGGGCTTCTGCCCCATAGCAAACAGCAGGGGGGGACATGAAGGTCATTACCTCCACCAACAGTCACACTACCTCCACCTGTAGTCACTCTACTTCCACCTACAGTCACACTACCTCCACCTACAGTCACACTACCTCCACCTACAGTCACACTACCTCCACCTACAGTCACACTACTTCCACCTACAGTCACACTACCTCCACCTACAGTCACACTACCTCCACCTGCAGTCACTCTACCGCCACCTACAGTCACACTACCTCCACCTACAGTCACACTACCTCCACCTACAGTCACACTACCTCCACCTACAGTCACACTACCTCCACCTACAGTCACACTACCTCCACCTACAGTCACACTACCTCCACCTACAGTCACACTACCTCCACCTGCAGTCACTCTACTTCCACCTACAGTCACACTACTTCCACCTACAGTCACACTACCTCCACCTACAGTCACACTACCTCCACCTACAGTCACACTACCTCCACCTACAGTCACACTACCTCCACCTACAGTCACACTACCTCCACCTACAGTTACACTACCTCCACCTACACTCACTCTACCGCCACCTACAGTCCCATTACCTCCACCTACAGTCACACTACCTCCACCTACAGTCTCATTACCTCCACCTACAGTCACATTACCTCCACCTACAGTCACACTACCTCCACCTGTAGTCACACTACCTCCACCTACAGTCTCATTACCTCCACCTACAGTCACATTACCTCCACCTACAGTCACACTACCTCCACCTGTAGTCACACTACCTCCACCTACAGTCACACTACCTCCACCTACAGTCACACTACCTCCACCTGCAGTCACTCTACTTCCACCTACAGTCACACTACCTCCACCTACAGTCACACTACCTCCACCTGCAGTCACACTACTTCCACCTACAGTCACACTACCTCCACCTACAGTCACACTACCTCCACCTGCAGTCACTCTACTTCCACCTACAGTCACACTACTTCCACCTACAGTCACACTACCTCCACCTACAGTCACACTACCTCCACCTGCAGTCACACTACCTCCACCTACAGTCACACTACCTCCACCTACAGTCACACTACTTCCACCTACAGTCACACTACCTCCACCTAGTCACACTACTTCCACCTACAGTCACACTACCTCCACCTACAGTCACACTACCTCCACCTACAGTCACACTACCTCCACCTGCAGTCACATTACCTCCACCTACACTCACTCTACCGCCACCTACAGTCCCATTACCTCCACCTACAGTCACACTACCTCCACCTACAGTCACACTACCTCCACCTACAGTCACACTACCTCCACCTACAGTCACACTACCTCCACCTGCAGTCACATTACCTCCACCTACACTCACTCTACCTCCACCTACAGTCACTCTACGTCCACCTGCAGTCACATTACCTCCACCTACAGTCACACTACCTCCACCTACAGTCACACTACCTCCACCTGCAGTCACACTACCTCCACCTACAGTCACACTACCTCCACCTACAGTCACACTACCTCCACCTACAGTCACACTACCTCCACCTGCAGTCATAGTACCTCCACCTGCAGTCACACTACCTCCACCTGCAGTCACATTACCTCCACCTACACTCACTCTACCTCCACCTACAGTCACTCTACGTCCACCTGCAGTCACATTACCTCCACCTACAGTCACTCTACCTCCACCTACAGTCACACTACCTCCACCTGCAGTCATAGTACCTCCACCTGTAGTCACTCTACCTCCACCTGCAGTCACATTACCTCCACCTACACTCACTCTACCTCCACCTACAGTCACACTACCTCCACCTACAGTCACACTACCTCCACCTGCAGTCATAGTACCTCCACCTGTAGTCACTCTACCTCCACCTGCAGTCACATTACCTCCACCTACACTCACTCTACCTCCACCTACAGTCACTCTACCTCCACCTGCAGTCACATTACCTCCACCTACAGTCACACTACCTCCACCTACAGTCACACTACCTCCACCTACAGTCACACTACCTCCACCTGCAGTCATAGTACCTCCACCTGCAGTCACACTACCTCCACCTGCAGTCATAGTACCTCCACCTACACTCACTCTACCTCCACCTAGTCATATTACTTCCACCTGCAGTCATAGTACCTCCATCTACACTCACTCTACCTCCACATGCAGTCACTCTACCTCCACCTAGTCACACTACCTCCACCTACAGTCACATTACCTCCACCTACACTCACTATCTCCACCTGCAGTCACATTACCTCCACCTGCAGTCACAGTATCTCCACCTGTAGTCACAGTACCTCCACCTACACTCACTCTACCTCCACCTACAGTCCCATTACCTCCACCTGTGCGGTAACATTATGTCCATACCTCCACTTGTGTAGTGACTCCATATTTAACCTCCACCTGCACAGGTACATCAGCTTCCTCATCATAGCATGACTTTTGTTAGTTTTTGTCATTCTTGTTACCTAAACAAGGTAGTACAGCCTCTTTTATCCATTGGTAAGTGAAAATGTTTTTATGTGATATAATCATCTTTCCAGTGTCAGTGCTCGTGCCTCTCTTGTTCTCAGGTCGTCAAGTGTATTGTTGAATGTTTTCTATGTATGTGTGTGTGTGTGTATATGAGTGTGCGCGCCTGTGTATGTATGTACGTATGTACGTACGTGTGTGTGTGCGTGACTGCGTGTGACTACGTGCGTGTTGCGAACACTCACCCTGCTCTCCTCCTGTTCTCCAGCTGCTTGGTGTGCAGGCCCAGTTAACCCCTCGGGTCCTGGCTGCTCTGGATGAGGACTCTCAGACGTCCCGCCTGCTGGCCTGCCGCTCGCTGCTTACCCTGCTGCGGCTCATCGGCTCAGACCTGCAACCCGATTCCCTCAACACCATCTACCCCGGTACCCCCACACACTACACCCCGACTCCCTCAACACCATGTACCCCGGTATGCGACAGGGTACGGTGCAGGGTACGGTATGGGACAGGGTACGGTGCAGGGTACGGTACGGGACAGGGTACGGTGCAGGGTACGGGACAGTAAGGGGCAGGCCTTTTTATAGAGCACAGCTGTGTGTGGAGGGAGTGGAGGAAATGAATGGTTCTACACTGGAGGTTAAAGGGTGACCTGCTGTTCACATGATGTGTGTCTCCAGGGACTGGACTGTCCTACTGTAACATAATGCAGACAAAGCTGCCAGCTAAAAGTGATAAAATGTACAGTGTTTATAGAATATTATAGTCCAATTACCTCGGATTACTTACCGCTGTGTGTGTGTGTGTGTGTGTGTGTGCGCGTGCGTGTGTACACAGAGCTGCTGAAGCGTGCAGATGACAGCAGTAAGGAGGTGCGTATGGCGGCTCGATGTGCTCTGCGCTGCTGGTTCTCCTGTGTGGGAGAGAGCTACGACCGGCGCACCTACCGCTCACACCTGCAGCTCCTGTTCCAGGAGCTACTGCTGCATATGGACGACCCTGAGAGCAGCGTGCAGGACCACGTACTGGGTGAGAGACAGACGCACGGACACACAGACGAGGATCATACAAATGACTGTATATTACTGATGTTTATGGCGATGATGAGGATGATGAGGATTATGATGATGATGATGTACATAATAATAATGATGGTGATGATGATGACACTGTGTGAGAATCAGAAGTGAGACGGGGCCCAACCCGTAACCGCTGCCCTCAAAGTAACAGGGCGCCATGTGTTTTTTTGGGGGAGCCCCCTGTGTTATTAAAACGGTAGGTGTCCAGTGCTGGTACATCCCTCATAAGAGAGAGTTAACAGGGCAGTGGCACCGATGTTATGCTCTAAGCGCCTCCTACTGCACTGATCAGCGCCCCGCCCCAGACAGCCATCCCGCTGGGGAGACACAGGGTTATGTACAACACATGCTTCTTCCTCTTCTCTCCACAGACCATCCCCCCTTTAATCTTTCGTTCCCTCTCCCTCCTCCTCCTCCTCTGCTTCATCATTTTTGGAGGCTTTGAAAGGGCCCTCGTGTCACGAGCCTCTGTGGTGGAAACTCTGGAAACTCACAACAGTTTCCATGGCAAAGCGGGGAGGGGGGGGGGGGGATGTCGGGGGTCGAGTCTCTCTCAGTCTGTCGTGTTTCTCTCAGTACGGTCACGTTTCTCTCAGTCCCGTCACGTTTCTCTCAGTACAGTCACGTATCTCTCAGTACGGTCACGTCTGTCTGAGCGGCGATGGCTTATCCAGGCCTGAGGAGCTGGATATTTCCTGCTTTTCCACCCCTCTAATAAAAGAACTCCCAGGACTTGGCGGACGCTGCCATAGTTACCATACCGCAGATTCCACACCCGACGAGGGGGGAGGAATGTTGCTTTGAAACGGCTCCAGAGATAATGGCCTTCCCCGGCTGCAGCTGCAGGTTGCAGCATCCGCAGGCTTTACCGCGGAGCCCCACACGAGTGGTGATGCGGCGAGCGGTAATCGCAGCTGGGCGGAGAGCGCTTTGATCCGGAGAGTTCTCTTGTTGGCGTTTGTTGTTGTGCGTGCATCTGCACGAGAGAGTGACCATGTGCGAGTGAGTCAATGCACGCGTGTCAGCGTGTGTGCATGTCCAGGTGTGCTTCGAGTGTGTGTGCGAGCCAATGTTCCATTGGACGTATGACCAAGCGTGTGTATGCAAGCACGTGTGCGTGCATGCATACGTGTGAATGAGCGAGGGAATGAGTGTATACATGCGAGTGTACCCTTGTATGTGCGTGTGCGTGAGAGTGTGCGTGAGTGTGTGTGTGAGAGAGTGTGTGTGTGTGTGTGTGTGTGTGTGTGGCTGCGCTCCCGAGCTTAGCTGTAATGAGATCACTGGGTGCAGACTGATAGCTGGCACTGACTGTATACAGCAGACTTCCCACAGCTTTGGACAGAACTCATTGTTCTGTGTTCAAAGCCTCCTCTCTCCCACTCCTCCTGTCTTTATACTTTAACCTATTCTTACATGGTTATTAGATTTCAAAAGCATCTCTCAAGTGCTTTTTGATGTCGGATGATTTCCTGACAGTGTGACCCCCCACCTCCCCCCCTCCCCAAATCCGCGCTGCAACGCAGCGAGCCTTGCGGCGTCTTACACCTTTTCCCCACGTCTCACAGCGCTGGCTTTGTCAGAGGGTCCCAGCACAAGTGATCATTGTTCTCCCGTCTTACCCCTCTCCTCTCTCGACACCTTTAACACACAACCAATAAAATTCCCTTTCTTGGCACGGAAATAAAGGGAAAAGAACAAAGCCGATTCCTCAAAGTATCAGATGAACGGCGCACAATAACGGAACCCGCTTCAGTAAAAGGCGTGTCGCCACTTCAAGGCCGTGCCTGTGTAGTGCGGTTGGGTGCGATGGCGTTTCCTTCCCCCACTTGAAAGTTGAAAGTGAGAATATCCCTAACTCATGTTCTGTAAGACACAACAGAATGCGCTGGACCTCGACTGTTACAGCGCAACAGCGCCGGCTGATGGCCAGTCTGAGGATTGCCGATTACATTTTGGTTGAATAGGTTGGAGTTCCGGTTAAAGTGATGTTCAAGGAAAATCCATAATATGCTTATAACCACGTTATTTATGGCTTTTAAGGTATGTATTGAGCACCAATAAAGCGCGAGGAATAAATCCCATTGCAAACTCGTTCAATTTCAGTCTATATCTCGTTATTCCTTTGTGCTGAAAAAAAGGGTGGAGTCGAAATGGGTCCATGTCTACGTAGATAATATATCGAAAAGAATAGATAGTTAAGATTTTGCAAAATAAACCATGCCTTGGAAATTGTTTTGTCGTATTGTTCAGTGGCTGGTTACAGTAACAAAAATACGACGAGAACCATTATCCACCGAAGTACTTAGATGCCATGCACGTAATTTTCGTTCAATTAGCAACCGAAATGAATGAATGGGCCTTTAAATTAATTTTTAAAACTTGATAAAACCTAACATTATTTAATGATTTGTGTGGAACATGCATTTGGTGAAACATAGCCTTGCAATTTAGCTTGTTAGATCAAACAGTTGCAATACTCTGCTTCAATCTTAGCGTTTAAGTTAACTTAACATTGATTGCGAGCTTGCGTGTGATATTTATTTCTTGATAGCAGCCGCACTGTATTTGAATTCATTGCATGAATTCCTCGCTGAGTTCAAACCACAGCTATCACACTTCCCAGATAGGTAAATTGTATTTGAATTCAACTGTATAAGTGCTTCAAACATGTAGGGCTGGATGACGTCGATGGCACTTTCAAGAGTCCTTTCAAGACTGAGTTTATTAGCTGACTTTGAGATGTATAGTAATATACCTATTCACATTTTCTTGAAAATATATTTGGTGGGTGTGTAGTGGAAACATCCCTTTGATATGTTGTGGTTATTTTAAGTTTTTAGAATCCCTTGACCATCATTTTAAAGAAAATCCGTTCATTGCAGGACTAAACGAAAAAGCTTGTGTCTTTGGTTGAATTTGGAATTGTGTTGATTTTTTCCTAATTTCCAGCTATGACCATATTCCTGCTCAAGTGCTCTCTGATAAATGTCACCTTTCTGTGAACCTGTCTTCCCAAGTCTATGAACAAAAGTAAAGGGAGCAGCGCCATCTGCTGTTGAAATACAGTATTTAAACTGGACTGCCTGCCATTCCCCCGCGCTGTGCCGCATATGACTGGCGCGTCTTTCTTTGGTCTTAATGTAATGTGATGCACTGAGTTTGTGCGTAAAGTGCTCACCAGGACCCTCTCCATTGCACATGCTGTTCACAGACGTCCTGAAGGCCGGAAGCTCCGTGCACCCTGAGCTCCTTCGGCAGGAAGTGGAAGCCGCGAGGGACAAACAGCGCAATCCGTTCTACTGCGACCAGCTGCTGCGTCATCTCCAGTCCCTCCCCCGGGATTCCGCCTGATGTCTCTGCAGATATCCGTACACCCGCGCACACGGGTCCGTGCGGCGACACAGTGCTTAAAACAGACATTGTCAGCAATACTTGGAGATGGAAGCGTGTGTGTTAAAAACACGTGCAAGAGCGTCGGTTGTCAATAACTCACAACTTTTAAATAATAATATACAATCCTCCGCTATTTCAAAATGTTTAGCCATAGGCTACCATGTGTGACCTCCCTTTTCCCTGTGCACCTAAAATCTTTGTATTGTTATACCCTATATTTCTGCATGTTTTTAACTTGGTACTTATCATTTGTAAAATAAAAATGGTTTAATCTTAGGAACCAGTGCCTTAAGATGCAAACTGCAAAATGTCCACCAGCTTTTGTACACTTGTTTGCGAATAAATGTGTTGTGTATTTTCTTGTGATTCTTACGTTTCATTGACAGACGTGAGGTATAGGAGGCAAAAGTGTTAGATGAAAGCCTGGACAACAGAAAACAAACTAGAACACTGTCGAGCTTAATAAATTAAATCAATTTGAGCAAGTAGCTACAGTAGAGCGGTACTGTCTGAAAGCATAGCAGTCATGTGATGTCGCAAATCAAAATCCGGGACACTACGACCCCTGTGAAAGTAGACTAGCAAGCAAACGGAACCATGGCATTTTCTGAATAATGCGGATCACTGTCCTGTAGTGAAATGATAGCAAGGAGTGTGTGTTTGGGGAAATTGCCACTGTTATTTCAGGAGGATGCTACTACGTGAATGAAGCTTCCCACATCGTACCGAAGTCGTTCTCAGCATCTCGTAGGTACCCACAGCGTCGCCGGATGATTTACCTCTGCGATTTGACAAGCGGACGAGGGACCATGAAGTCTGAACCACAGTAAATACTGAGGCAATCGGGGAATCCACGGATAGCCTACATCGTAAACAGCTGTGGCAGTGACGCTTTAACCAAGGTAGCTATTGTACACCGCAACAAGGATGCTGCAAATCGGGGATGGGCTGTCTTGCTTCTCGGCGGTATTTCTGATAGTTCTGCTCGGAACCAGAAGCCCTGTCTGTTCCTCGATCTTCACGGCTGCCCTCTACATATTTCTGGTGATGTTTAGATATCCACAGATTCCGCATAGCCGAGCTAGGCAGGTTTTACGCCCCAGTGTAGTTGCAGGTGATGGGATCTCCGTGATTGCCCACAGAGGTGCGGGACACGACGCTCCGGAAAACACCCTGTCAGCGATTCAAGAGGTGAGACAAGGACAGACTTTCTTCCAGCGAACTATATAGAACTTATTATTAAAGGGTGGTACACATTACCAATAGGGCTATTAAGGCAAATTAATAAATTCACCAATATTAATGTCATGAAACGAAGAACGCTATCGGCGATGGTAACCTCGACACTAGACGTCAGCCTTTTTCCTCGCCGTTGCTTTAATGGTGATGCACCACCGCTTTTTCTTAAAATAGCTCAGCTCTCTGGGAGAAGACACATTTCGGCTTCGTGACCTACTAATGCCGATTAAAACCCGTCGTCCTGAGCAACCAGGGAAATTAAAATTCAATCCACTTGCTATAATATCTGTAGCCTTCTGACGTTTGGCATAAAGTGTGCGGATTATTATGTAGTGCAGTTCACTTCATACCGGCCGAAAAGCAGCGCTTGTTGCTGCCGGTAGAAACGAGGCGTCGTAGATTCTCTGGTCGTGAGTAACTGCAATAAGTTTCATAACAAATGTTTGGCCGACATAAGTTTAATGTCTTAGATCACCGTAACCTACTTTTTAATTGAATGTGGAAATATTAATTGGGTGGGTCTAGTGTTGGCAGTAGCCTACTAGTAGCATTGTATGTGTGTGCGTGAATATGTTTTATCATAATTATAGAGGGCAATTGGATTTAGGTTCACTGAGCTCAGAGCACCAGGGTACACTCTCTGCTGTTGCCTTGGAACAACAGTTTTCCCCCCAGATATTCTGCACAACCCCTGGATGTTTTAAATGAAGATCATCTCTTTTGTTTTTTTTTATTGGATTTTGACTGCCTTTATGGCTTGCCACGTCTGTCGTTATTCAGCCCATCCTTTAAGAGCTCTTACAGTACTTCTGCTTTCCATCACCTTCCCCTCCACTCACGACTTTCCTTCCTTTCCTTCCTCCAGGCCAGCAGGAATGGGGCGACGGGTGTAGAGCTGGACTTGGAGTTTACAGCTGACGGGGTTCCAGTTCTGATGCACGATGAGACCGTGGATCGCACCACCAATGGGTCTGGACTGGTGGGCAAAATTCGGTTCACTGAGCTCAGGAAGCTCGACGCATCTGTTAAGCACAGACTCAGGTAAGCAGCTTGTGGCAGGTTATATAGCACACACAATGAGGCAGATTATAGAACACTGAGACAGGTTATAGAACACGGAGACAATGGGACAGGTTATAGAACACCGACAGTGACACAGGTTATAGAACCCAGACAACGAGACAGATTATATAACAGACAATGAGACAGGTTATAGAACACTGAGACAATGACACAGGTTATAGAATACAGAGACAATGACACCGGTTATAGAATACAGAGACAATAAGACAGGTCACAGAGTGGAGACACAGAAGCAGGGTATGGAGGACCAAGGGACTGAGCCCAGTGCCAGTAGTGGGTGGGGCTGAGACAGGTGAACAAACAGTGGCAGACACCGATACAGGTCAAGGAGCATAGAGACAGGTGAGCCATATAGACAGAGGTTAAGGTCCGGGTGAGCTCATCAGGTTAAACTCAGCAGGTGAGCGGAGCAGACCGATGAACAGAGACACGGATATAAGGTCACTGGTAAGCTGAGCGGGGAGATGACCAGTGCAATCGGCCGGTATGATCGGTGGGTATGAGGAATGCTAAGGGAAGCTTAGCTTCAATATGGGGATTGTTAAGGGAAGCTTAGCTTCAATATGGGGAATGCTAAGGGAAGCTTAGCTTCAATATGGGGAATGCTAAGGGAAGCTTAGCTCCAATATATTCATCATGCTATGTGAAAAGACCAGCGATGATCAATGTGCAGTGTGGGAAGAGGGATGTGTATGTCTTCATACATTCAGACAACAACAAAAAAAAGTATGCAGGAATATTCCTACAAGGAAAATATCCTTAAAAATGTTTTTCCACATTGCAGACTCTATTTATGTCCAGTGGTGTACAAATAAATAGCAATGCGTTAAAAAAAGTGAATAAAGTGCAAATATTTTTTGAATAGCTTTTAGTTCCATATTTCAAATGTAGTGGAAACATTACACATTCAATTCCAAATCAAAGCATTAACAAATTTTATCAAGTCTGCATTATTCTTTTACAGGAAGCAAAGAAAAGGAATATTAATCTGTTCAAAAAATTTGCAGTGTCAACATTTTTCTCTTCAAACTCAAACACTTACTATATAAACTGAAGAAATGTATTTTTTAATTTTAACTTCACTTTAAATTACTGAACGAATATTTAGTTGCATAACCATTGTTTTTGATAACTGCGGCGCATCTGCGTTGCATCGAGTCAACCAACTTCTGGCACCTAGAAACAGGTATTTCAGCCCAGGATGAACAAACTACATTCCACAGTTCCTGTGAATTTTTGGGTTTTGCTTCAGAAACTGCATTTTTAATGTCACCGCACAAGTTTTCAATGGGGTTGAGGTCGGGGGATTGAGCTGGACACTTTTTGTCTGGAACCAAGATGTTGCTCGCTTATTCGTGTGTTTGGGTCGTTGTCTTGTTGAAACACCCATTTCAGGGGCATTTCCTCTTCGGCATACGGCAACATAATCTCTTCAAGTATTTTGATGTATTCAAACTGATCCATGATTCCTGGTATACGATAAATAGGCCCAACACCGTAGTGTCCCCATACCATGATTTTTGTACCACCATGCTTCACTGTCTTCGCAGTGTACTGTGGCTTGAATTCAGTACCCAGGGGTCGTCTCACGTACTGTCGACGACCACTAGACCCGAAAAGAACAATTCTTCTCTCATTAGTCCACAGAATGTTACGCCATTTCTCTTTGGGCCAATCGGTGGGTTTCTTGGCAAATTTTAACCGATTCTGCACATGCCGTTTTTTCAACAATGGTGCTTTACGGGGGCTTCTTGCTGATAGCTTAGCTTCGATCAAACATCTTCTGACTGTAACAGCACTTACAGGTCATTTTAGATCATCTTTGATCTTTCTGGAGGTGATGATTGGCTGAATCTTTGCCATTCTGTCTATTCTTCAATCCGTTTTAACAGTAGTTGCTCGTTTTCTTCCGCGTGTTTCAGGTTTTTGTTGCCATTTTAAAGCATTTGAGATCTTTTCAGCTGAGCATCCTATAATTTGCTGCACTTCTTTATACGTTTCTCCTCTCCAATAAACTTTTAAATCAAATTACGTTGTTCCTCCGAACAATGTTTGGAACAGCCCATTTTACTTAGCAATTCAGAAGGAAATATATTTTATAACAATGTGTGAAACATTTGCTTCCCTTCTTCCTTAATAAAGGACAATTAATGACACCTGTTTTTTCACAGAATTAATTAATTCTCTAATGAAACTCCACACTGCTATTATTTTGAACACGCCCTTTTCAATGAATGAGTCAATTACTGAGAACAAGCAGCGTGCATGTCATGACAGTTGGGTCTGTTGTTTTTCTATTACACTACCACATCTACAAGTAAATTATTTGCCATGCAGAAATATCACTACTACTAATAACAGTGGTTCATCAGATTACTGAAGTTCTACTGCTATTTTTTTTAACACAATTGTATGGCTTCTTCTCTGCCCTCTTCTGTGGACTAAAATATAAACAGCACATCAGTGGGATATGTAGGCAAAGATAGCGTTACCATAAAAAAGGTAAGCACAGTCATATCTGTGTTTCCCCAGGGACAAATTTCCTGGACAGAAGGTTCCCACTCTGCAGGAGGCTGTGGAAGAATGCATCAAACACCAGATGACCATCTTCTTTGATGTCAAAGGTCATCCGGACGAGGTAATTGCTCCGTCAGCAACACAGGGATCTAACATTTATTTATTTATTCTTATTTTAAATGTTTTTTTCTCCCTACAATGGAATGCCCAATTGTATTTAAACCAGCGCTTCGTGCTGCAACCTCCACTATTGATTTGAGAGAGCGCAAACGAGCGAGTGGTCTTCTCAGATGCGTGTGATGTCAGACCCCCCCCTGCTCACCACACCGCCTTTCGCAGTCAGGCTCGCAAACCGACGTGTGTGGCTCAGCAGATTAAATTGTGAGGGGTCCCTGGGTGGGGGGGCGCAGTGAGACACTGTCATCCCAGCCAACCAAAACCCCTCCCCACCCTGACTGATGCTAGATCCAGCTGAGCATCGCCCTGTGGATACGAAACGGTGTCTATGGCTTATCATTGTTATACGCTCAAACCAGTTCCCGCGGTCTACATTCCCATCATGTATCGCAGCTGCTGCGGAAACGTATTTAGAATTTCCTCCGTCAAGCCTCGCCTCTTCCTATAGGAACGATTAACTGGTTCAGCTTGTTAGGGAAATGGCCTTTTGTTTCATAATCCTCAGTAGCTATTACATTCTACAAAGAAAGTCAGCGCTGGTTAATTTACAGTAATGGAGGCTATGAACATATCCTCATGTGTCCTCAGTCAGTATTGGCAAACAGGATAAGATTCTAGATCCCTGGTATTCAAATCATGGTCCTTGAGGTCAGAGAACTGCTGGCTTTCCACCCTCCCTTTACCTGGGAGTCAGGTGCGAAGAGAGTCTGGCCAATCAGAAGCACTTATTGTTAAATTAATTACCTGGGAGAAAGAAACCCAGGGATTCAAAGTCCAAAGGGATTTGGATTCGAAGTCCAGATTTGAATATCTGTTCTCGACCGTGATCCTCCTAGCTGCATCAAGAACTTGATTAACCCTGCAGGCCTTATTTTGCCTGCTTTTCGAAGCTCCATCTTTTTTGTCGACTGAAATGTTTTATTTTTTCTTGTTTCCTTTGTCCTCTAGGCCGCAGCGGCTCTCAAAGTGATGTATAAGAAACACCCAATCCTCTACAACACAAGCATGGTCTGCTCCTTCGAACCTAAAGTCATCTACAAGGTATGCCATAGCGATTGGTGACCACTAGGGGGAGTGGTGGGCATCAGTTTTTCATACACAATTTGCTTTTCGGTAACTTACAAAGTTACAAAGAAAGCCATCTGCCCCCACTCTTCAGTCTTATTTAGAAGAGCTGGTTTGTACACTGTGTGCAGGATTTCCACTACAGCATATTTTATTTTAATTAAAACATAAATCCTCTTTATATTTCTCATAAATTTTAATGGAGTTCTTGGAGGAGGAGAAGAGAGTGTTTGTTACTTTATTACATTATTTGATCTTAGTAGGCTTGAATTAAAAGAGTGTAAATCTACATCCCTACTGTATGCGAGTGTGCATGGTGTGTGCGCGTGTGGTGTGTTGTTGTACGTATGTACATGCGCTTGTGTACATGCGCGCATGTGTGCGTGTGTACTTCTCGGCCCTGTGTCATCGCATCTCTTTCCCGTGCTCAGATGCGCCAGGCGGACCCGGACGTGGCGACGGCGCTGACCCACCGGCCGTGGAGCCTGAGCCGGCTGGGCGACGGCACGCCGCGCTTCGAGTCGCCGTGGAAACAGCAGTGGATGCAGGCGCTGGACGTGCTGCTGGACTGGGCCCATCACCACCTGCTGTGGAACCTATGCGGGGTGTCGGCCTTCCTGCTGCAGAAGAACTACATCTCCCAGTGGGTACAGCGGGCGTCACCAGCCAAATCCCAGCCCTTTTACAAACAAACCCTCACATAGTTACAGTACAGCTGGGACCACATGTGTGATGGAAACACAACAAGTAAATGGTGAGGTTAGTAGTGGTAGAGTATAGAGAGGAGAGTAGTACCCTGGTGAGTAAACTGTCAGGTTAGTAGTGCTAGCGTATGGAGATGAAATGACTGCTCTGGTGAGTAAATTAAGAGGTTAGTAGTGGTAGAGTATAGAGAGGAGAGTAGTGCCCTGGTGAGTAAACTGTCAGGTTAGTAGTGCTAGTGTATGGAGAGGAAATGACTGCTCTGGTGACTAAATTAAGAGGTTAGTAGTGGTAGAGTATAGAGAGGAGAGTAGTACCCTGGTGAGTAAACTGTCAGGTTAGTAGTGTTAGCGTATGGAGAGGAAATGACTGCTCTGGTGAGTAAATTAAGAGGTTAGTAGTGGTAGAGTATAGAGAGGAGAGTAGTACCCTGGTGAGTAAACTGTCAGGTTAGTAGTGCTAGCGTATGGAGAGGAAATGACTGCTCTGGTGAGTAAATTAAGAGGTTAGTAGTGGTAGAGTATAGAGAGGAGAGTAGTACCCTGGTGAGTAAACTGTCAGGTTAGTAGTGCTAGTGTATGGAGAGGAAATGACTGCTCTGGTGAGTAAATTAAGAGGTTAGTAGTGGTAGAGTATAGAGAGGAGAGTAGTACCCTGGTGAGTAAACTGTCAGGTTAGTAGTGCTAGCGTATGGAGAGGAAATGACTGCTCTGGTGAGTAAATTAAGAGGTTAGTAGTGGTAGAGTATAGAGAGGAGAGTAGTACCCTGGTGAGTAAACTATCAGGTTAGTAGTGCTAGCGTATGGAGAGGAAATGACTGCTCTGGTGAGTAAATTAAGAGGTTAGTAGTGGTAGAGTATAGAGAGGAGAGTAGTACCCTGGTGAGTAAACTGTCAGGTTAGTAGTGCTAGTGTATGGAGAGGAAATGACTGCTCTGGTGAGTAAATTAAGAGGTTAGTAGTGGTAGAGTATAGAGAGGAGAGTAGTACCCTGGTGAGTAAACTTTCAGGTTAGTAGTGGTAGAGTATAGAGAGGAAATGACTGATCTGGTGAGTAAATTAAGAGGTTAGTAGTGGTAGAGTATAGAGAGGAGAGTAGTACCCTGGTGAGTAAACTGTCAGGTTAGTAGTGCTAGTGTATGGAGAGGAAATGACTGCTCTGGTGAGTAAATTAAGAGGTTAGTAGTGGTAGAGTATAGAGAGGAGAGTAGTACCCTGGTGAGTAAACTTTCAGGTTAGTAGTGGTAGAGTATAGAGAGGAAATGACTGATCTGGTGAGTAAATTAAGAGGTTAGTAGTGGTAGAGTATAGAGAGGAGAGTAGTACCCTGGTGAGTAAACTGTCAGGTTAGTAGTGCTAGCGTATGGAGAGGAAATGACTGCTCTGGTGAGTAAATTAAGAGGTTAGTAGTGGTAGAGTATAGAGAGGAGAGTAGTACCCTGGTGAGTAAACTGTCAGGTTAGTAGTGCTAGCATATGGAGAGGAAATGACTGCTCTGGTGAGTAAATTAAGAGGTTCGTAGTGGTAGAGTATAGAGAGGAGAGGACAGTGAGAGAAGGGGGGGGCATATTTATAGAGGGTGCTAACAAGAGCAAGGTTTTTCCTGGAATGAAAGAGGAATGCAGAAGCTCTAACATAGATTATGTTTATAGAATTGTTATAACTGCCAGTCTCCCAGAGTGTGATGAGAACATGTGTCCCTGATTGCCCCAGTGCAAAGTTTGACATATTGTTTTTTGGATTTTGCTTGTAGTCATAAAATATATAGATATTCATGTTGCTAGCAATTATTTTTAGATTGCATACACTACTCCAAGGGCAAAGGTTACTGAATCATATATAGCAGTGAATAGAATAACTTCATTTTTCCCAGGGGGAACTACTACAGGACAGTTCAGACTGTTGACAGGTAATTTCAGGGCTTAAAGCTTCATGATAATTTGCATTGAAGTGCACACCATGTAATTATTAACCTTTATACTGCTAACTTGGCAAACAAGTATTCTTTTGAAAAACATAACCTCTCTCCTTGTGTACTCCCTTCTGGGTGTCAGGCTTAGATGCCATTGGACCAACTGAAATGGTATCACCAATCAAATTAAGGGCTCTTCTCCCCCTGACTCCACCCCTCTCTCTATGTTTCCTCCTCCTCTTGTAGGGACTATGTTCAGTACTGGTCTCAGAGGGGAGTGTCTGTAGTGGGCTGGACCATCAACACAGCCGTGGAGAAGCAGTACTACCAGGACCTGCTGAAGATCAGTTACATCACAGACAGCCTGAGAGAGGACTGCGATCCCCACTACTGATCACAGCAACATCAGGGAAGGGCAGAAACACACACACACCTCTCTCTCTCCCTCACTCTGACACACACACACACACACACACACACACACACACACACACACACACACACACACACACACACACACACACACACACACACACACACATAGAAACAAACACATATGCATTCATATGCCCACACAGATGTCAAATACGGAAAACAATATGTACAAACTCGCACATGACAGATACACACATGTAAAACAGACAAACGCACATACATTCACATTCATAACCACACACAAAGTAGCCAGCGCACACAGACGCACGTGGTCACACACCAACACATTGACAGCACACACACACCGTGAGCCACACTATAGACCAGGGGTAGGCAACCCTGGTCCTGGAGTGCCAGAGACAGTCCTGGTTTTTGCTCAATCCAAACCTATAACTACATACATTTGAATGAGTGCAGGTGACCATGGAGGCATTCAGCACCGTACAGAATATTCAGTCTTAAGCATTTTAATTATCCATCAAACTCTTGTGATCAAGCTCAGATGGAACAAAAACCAGAAACGTCACCGGCACTCCAGGACCAGGGTTACCTACCCCTGCAATAGACCGTGCTACAGAAGGATGCCATTGGCTGGTTTGAAGCATTCCACAAACCTATCCACGACAGACACACTCGCTCGTATACAGCTCCCACTTATGAAAAAGCAATACATGTTAAAACATAAAGTCCTATACAGTATATATCAGGAATAATATTTTGTCAAATGTACTGCATACATTAGATATTATGTACAATTTTTCAATCACTTTCATGGATGTAATTTATGCAGACTTTTTAGAATACAAGGTAAACTTCTATCAATTACAGAACACTTTCTTTAGTATACGTAAAACTAATTGAGGCAGTAGTTGATGCATTTTGTTACATTTGGAACATATTTGGATATATATAAAATATATACCTTGTATCTAGGATTTCATTCTTTACCATGTATTGATCAACATTTCAACAACTGTAGAAAGTAAAAAAAACTAGGGGTCCTTTTTTATTTTTAGTTCATACCTGTACCTCAACCGATACGTTTAGTTTATACCAGTAATTAATAATTTGATTAACAAGATAGAGAATAACATGGGACATGTTGCTGTGAATAAGTTGAAACGATCACAAACTCAAAAAGTTCTTTGCATCACCGGATTCTTGCTTTTCCATGAAATTTGCATAAACATTATTTTACAAATAGGTTTTCACAAATGGTTTCCCATTTGAAAATCAGGTCTGATGAGAGCCAGAGACGTTTCTCTTTCACATTCTCAACGGCATTGACTGAAGCCTGCTAGGGAATAGGCTTGAACACAGCGGCGTGCTTTACAGCTCAGACCGCATTTCTCCCTTTACTTCTGCGCTTTCTGTAACCCTGTTCTTGCTCTCAGAAATGCTTTATGCAGGTTTTATTTCTGCGTTTGAGCCAGCGGTGTTTGTGCGTTTCAGGAGGAATGCGCGTAGAGGTGCTTTCACTGTACCTCCTGTTCTTCTGGCTCAGTATTCTAGATGTCAGAGCTGATAAACTGGTACGGTTTGCTTTCTGAGAGGAAGATCCAGACGTGCCGGAACTCCGGTACGGGCCAGTGCAATACGGAACACGAAATGCTTGTAATTCAGCTATCCTGCCAAAGGGGGCTTCACCAGATACCTGTCAAGGCCCTGTGGTATGATAAGGGCCAATGGCTATCACCAGCCAAAATGACTGAAAGGCCTGTTAATCGGACGACCCCCGCAACGAGTTGTAAAAATATAACCGTTATAAATGCTAACATCCATACAGACGCACAACCACGCCTGCGGTTTATGGCGACTGAAAACCCCTGCCTTCATAATCCTCATCATTGCTATGAATCAGCAAGGGCATAAGTTCAGGTGCTATACTCTTAATGTTATCACCAGTGTCACAAGTCCCCCTCTAACCTGCATGAGCGGAGTGCGAATCTCACGCTACATACCATTCAGTGTATTCTGTGTGCAAGACCAGAAGCTCATGGTTGTAAGGGGTCAGGGGTTAAAAACTTAGGCTGTAAGATTTAACCTTTCGATCATTTCACTTTGGTTAACAGACACCATGAATGTATTTTTTCCCCTTCCAGTATTAACTGGCACAACATCAAAAGGAAGTTATGAGCAGCGACTTATTGAAAAATGACTGACTAGCATATATCAGTGAAGCAGCGTAACGGTCATTTGAAAACCAGGCTTCTGAGCCTTGTGGGTGTGGGCTGGGGGTTTTATGGGACGCTGGCATATAATCCATTTTTTGCTAAAAAAAATAAAATAAAATAAAATCTGTGGGGAGAGGATACCAGTTTCTAACATCCTGTTCCCACGCTGCACCTGTGGGCAAATAAGACTACTGCATTACTTCCCTAATCCCTTCAGCCCACAAATTACTCTATATATATTCCTAACATTCATATAGCCTATTCCTATAGGTGATTTTTGATTTTTTTTTACAATCTTCCTTGAGTTTAACATGTAAAATGTTTATTAATTATTTATTTATTAATTAATGTATTTACTCATGTTTTACTTATTTTTAATTTATTTACTTTAAAGTGAGATTGTAAGAATTGAGGTATTGCCAAACTGCTATGTTCTGCAATTATGTCTTAAAATATCTTATTTTGAGAGTATCATATAAAAGTCTTAAGTAAAACAGGGTATGTTTTGTTCTATTACAAATAAATGCATTTAAAAAAACAAACCTTCCTGCACGTTACATTTATTTAGCAGACCCACTTATCCTGAGTGACTTGTCGGATAAACGGAAATGTATTCATCCGATTAATATGACCAATAGTGCCAAATCTGATTGTCAACATTGCCAGGTTTTTAACTGGATCCAAAAATTTACCAATTTTCCTATTTCTTTGGTTAGGAACAGTGATTTGAAAGGAGTCGTTAAATTATATACATTGGCTGTGCTAGCAGAAGTAATCAATCAAAGAGGTCAACGGGAAGAGAAACCAGTGTACATGGTAACCCCTGTATTAAATTTTGAGAAACACGTGTACCAAGTATATCCCATGAACCATATAGCCATGAAATTTGTTTTTACATTTTACTTTTCTGTGGCAAACTGACAGAACTGATTCATTTGGTTAAAATCAATGGGGTCATTGGCACTGCAGAAATTGTGGTTCAAGGTTTTCGCAAGACTGGGGGGGGGGTGGATGGATCACTGCAAGGGTTATTTCTCCTGACTCATTTTCCTATAGAACTCTATGGGGAAAAAAGTCAGGAGAAACCACCCTTAAAGGGATCCATCCACATCTACTCCATATCTGGCCGCAGAGTGATTGTTTGGGGCTCGTTTCATACCTTACACCCTTGATGACGTATAGCCATTTCGCCAGTCATGTGTTCCATACTGTACCAGCGTAATTTACAGCTGAATCTAGTCTTACCCCCCAATTCTCATAGAGATAAGTTCAAATGCAGAGAGGTTATAGTATCGCTTGTAACAGCACCTGAAAATAAGATATCGAGAGTCTTTTGATGTTGATTGGTCACAGACTTCAGGAAGTAACAGCATGCTAAGGATATGTGACCAAATATTAAATATGATACTTTAAAAATATGTTAAAGCAAAATATTCTAATTTTCTGAGACACTGAATTTGGGTTTTCATTAGCTGTAAGCCATAATCATCAAAATTACAAGAAATAAAGGCTTGAAATATTTCACTATGTGTAATGAATCTATATAATATATGAGTTTCACTTTCTGAAATGAGTGACAAAAAATATTGAACTTTTTCACGATATTCTAATTTTTTGAGCTGCACCTGTAATCCCTCCAGCCTGCAATTCTTATTTAATTCAGATGTTAGTGTATACAAGTAAAAAATAAAAAAATAAAAATTGTTACGTAGCCTATATGGCACATAATCTGATCTAGATGCTTCAGAGCTGTAGCCAGGCTTATTAAAGTCCAAGGTTACATCATGTCTGGACCACATCGACACCCTTTCCGCACTTCTGGTTACAAAATATCACCGGGTTTGAACGGCGAATAAGCGTTTTACTCGTAGGCTACTTGCCCCACGTCCAGTTTTTAGGTAGACAGCTTGGATCTGTTTGCGAGCTAACAACGGATATATTGCCATTCCATAGCAACCAGGCTATTCGTTTTACTGTAAAATTTCGATTCTGCAGCTATACAATATTGTAATACTGTAAACATCTGTGCCATATATTTATACGCATCGTTGTACAACGTCCCAGACCAGGTGCCAACTGCGGTCTGCTATGATTAAGGTTTGCAGGTGAAATGTCACCCAGAAGCATCAGCGCGGCGCTTCCCCTTTAACCGGTCCTGGAGGCGTGTGGCAACGTCAGCGGGGACTGGTTGGTTTTGACGGCTTGCGCAGTGAGTCTGTAGTAGCGCTCAATGACGGACAGTCTAATCGCAACCCGTGCAGCACCGCCTTCGTTGTCCCCCCCAGAAGAGCAAACAAAGTTACATTTCTGGCTACATATTTCTTTATGCTAGTGTGGAATATGCAAGAACGACTTGGTCTAAACCAACTTGCCAGCTATAGTTTTTAGGAGATGCGTTTTACCTTGGTTGACCTGTAGTAGGACTCGCAACACAAGGCATTCGATTTATAAGGGGACACGGAGTCACAGAGAACTGCTCACTCACTCCGGAGCTGCGATAAGACCAGATCACGCCAAAACACCAAGAGGGCATTTTGTGGCGGTGTTCACACGTTTAACCGGGGGCACCAGACCAGTGTATCTCTGTGGATGCGTCAAGGGACAGCAATCTGAAAACGCACTTGCTTGGATGCCGTGCCAATCGACTAAATTCCAGTCCACTGTACAACTGGACACTTGTCAGAGTGCCACACTGAAGTTCACAGGGAATTCGCCAGCACATGATGTACACGATAACTAGAGGTCCCAGCAAGCTTGTAACACAGCGGAGAACAGGTAACGAAGGTGCCTTCCAAGTTAAAAAAAATAATAATATATATTTCTGACTGACGAGCACTACATGGGACTGGACACAGATGTAACAGTAGCGCCTGCTACCGCATGCTTGCCGTGGCTTTACGCAGCTTATAGGTAGCAAGCCTACGTTATTCATTGTTGAGTTTACCGCAGCTGCCTCATACACAACGTTACATTATCAAGTAACGTTAACGTTAGCCTAGTCGGTTACGTAGTGAGACATCAGTGGGATAACTGTCATTAATATGCCTGTATGCCAAATGCCCAGCAAGCTTATTTTGCTACGCTGCACATCGCTAGCTAAATGTGTTTAGCTAACGTTAACTTAGCTGACGCATTCATCCAAACGCTGTTCCTTCTTCCATTTATAAAGGTCCCACGCAGCAGATTGAGAACAAAACCAACGATTTAAAACACAAGCAAATCACCTGGTCACTGGCAAGGTAAGTTGACCACTTTTCGAACAGACAGCTTCATAATACGTTCGCCGTCCGGTCGGAATATTTAAACCGAAACTTGCAAGTAGTGACGTTAGCTAGCATAGCTAAGTTACGATATACTGCCACGAATGAATGTCATTCCATTGCTCGCTGGCAACTGTCACCAACCGCATTCATGAATTAATAACATGTGGTCCCATATGAAGACTGAATCGATCTGTATTCTTGATTAAAAGTATTGCCCAACGTTCAAGTGTACTTGAGTGTCAAATTGAAAAGGTCCGTGAGGTCGATAATAACAGACCGAGTGACCTTGTGCGAAGCAAGGTGACTGAGCCGAGCGTGCTCGCCGGGGGTTTGCTTGCTTGCTTGCGAATAGCTGCCTGCAACTAGGCGACGCGACGCAACGCGTGAGGACACCGGAGGGGAAACTTCAATGGAAAAAGCCCTTCACCTCATTTAACCCTTCACTTAAGACTGCATGGCGTCACATAACACGGACATTGTCCGATAAACTGCGTTTATTCGCAGCACTCTCCATGCGTTTAAAACATGGACAGTGAACAGAAGCGGCGCAGTGTTTGTTCAGCGTAGACGCTCACTGAGCTGGCGCAAGCGGAGTCGAGGCCCGGCGTTGACGTGTTTAACCCTTTAATGGTAACCCCTCAACAGTTTGGTGGAGCACGTTTTGGGTCTTGGTGTCTTGTTGGAGTGTGTTGGACTTGACTCGTAAACCAAATGGTAGAGATGGCTCAATCAGGCGGGGTTGGGTCCGGCATGTCTTTCGGCAGGATATCGGGACTCGGGGTGTGCAATACTAGGTGGTTGAGCTGGCCATTAAAGGGTTAAAGTTAGCGAGGTTACAGGGTGTTCGCAGGTTATCACGCTTGCCAGATAGCACACGCCTCACATGGGTAGCGTGCAACTGTATATAATTGGTATGATTTAGTTAATCAACCCAATCTCAACCCGACAGCAATTTGGTGTCGTATGTGTGACCTTATTTAATATATTGATGTTTTGTATACAAGCTAACTCCAACATAACCAGCTTTCACATCGCCTGGGGTGGAAGGAAGTATGGCAATTTCACTGGGTCAAATAGCTTCGTGCGTCGGACGTTTCGAAATGCGCTTAAAAACAGAATTCCTTCTGAAGCCACATTCTGAAATAAATACCTCTTATGTTAATACTTTTAAAACCACGTTTGACTAGATGGAACAAAATTTACCTAATAATTTAGGATACTTCTAACAACCACAAATATATGGCAAAATATTCATTTAAATTGACAATTTTGGGTCTTAAATTGAAGTTTGCTATAAAACAAATGCAATGTATTTTAGTTATGGTTAAATATTTACTTGTTATAGTTGCCATTTTCACAATAAAGTATTTCTTTATTACATATGGATATCCTATCAATGTGACCATGTGTATTACCAAACCATGGTATTTAACATATGATTAACTGGTCATAATTCATCATATTACCATGTCATTAATTTATTTAACATGTGTGTGCACGATTTCATTTTTAAATTCTTGTTCTGGCTGTCTTGCAGTTCTCCAGCACCCAAGCTTGTGTTTAACCGCCTGAACGGGAAGCGGTACCACACTTCGCCCGCCCCGCTTAGCGACACGTCGGCAGAGGGCTTCAGCGCGGCGCACGAGGAGAACGTAAAGTTTGTGCATGAAGGTGAGGGGGGGGGGGTTAGGGAGCGTGAAGGTGAGGGGGCTTAGAGAGCATAAAGGTTAGGGGGGGTTGCCTGGACTGAAACACAGGAAACCCACTCAACCTGTTTAACTGTGCTTCTTAGAGAGAGTTCACTTCCTGGGGTTTTCTGATATTATTTCCATATTTCCATTTCAGTATAGGCTTCCACTTGGCCCAGACAGCTTCTTTCGTGTGCAATGAAGGATGTATGGGATGTTTATATAAGTTTCTGATGACATGCCAGCTTTACAATGGCTGGGATAGGGGCATTCAAGGACGTCCTGGTAGAAAGCAGGAAAGTATCCCCAAAGCGGCTTGTACAGTAACGTTATGCCCACAGAATAAATTTCACAAATTGGTTCCATGTTGACGTCCTAACTCCGGCTGTGGGTACGCCCGTTCGTTAGGTGGGATTCTTCTGGCTGCCATCGCTGCCCCTGCAGATGGGGAGGAAAATGCTCATGTGATTTTATCTAGCCTGGCTTCACGGCACAACTGTTCTGAGGGTTTATAAGTACAGACTTGTCAGAAGGCTGAAATGGCACGCAAGAGTGGGGGGCACGGTAATTTCCGGAAGCTTCCTCACACAAACCGTCGGCAGCCATCCCTCGCTTCACAGAGGTGACAGACGCTCAGAGCTACACACACATTGACTGACCCACATGAGAACGTCACAAGCTCACGCAAAGGCACTTTGTCTCTCGCCTTTCACACGCTGACGCAGGCTGCCTTGACTCCTCCAGGCCAGAGGCTGAGCTTGCTCAAGGCCTGACGGGACA